>DWLI01002042.1:0-13963 GCA_018249915.1 Cecropterus dorantes dorantes | reverse complement strand
GAGGCTTTCGAGAGAGAGAAGACGATATTTCAGGTTAGTGAGAAAAATGTGTAATTGTGGGTTCCGGGTTCGATTCCCGGCCAGACAGACATCTGAATTATGAATTTAGAATTCTGTTCTGGGTCCGGGTGTTTGTGTATTCGTCTTTGTATGTCCATACCACCCGCGAAACGGGAGAAAATCCTAGTGCGGGGCTATGAGTGTAGAAAGAAAGCATAAGAAATATTATATTCTATTATTTATTCACGAACGTATAACTCTTTGTGGTTAGATTTCGGAAGCACCACCACCGTACCCATCTCTGCCTAATAGTAGCAGTGTTATGCGCTGCTGTGTTCTGGTCTGAATGGTGTGTTAAGGGAGACATACTTATCCGAGGCGTTCCAAGTTAGTCCTCAAGGTAGCAATGCATGTGGCTAACATCAGGAAAGACTGGCCTTGTCTCGGGTTAATTACAAATGTCCACGTGGGGCAGTGGAAACATACCATTAGTGGTCTGTGCGTGATCGTTTGCTACTTCCATATTATTAAGAAAAACATTAGATAGAGTAGTTGATTGTCTTGGTTTGAAATTGGTCGTTAATGTTGGTCTATTTTAATGCTTTCATTGGACACAGCTAAGAGAACTGATGGTAAATATATATTCAAGGAATATTTATTTAGCATTTGATTTTTTTATTTTTGTTCTGTTATTTTTTTTTTCTAAAATTTGATCAATCAACTCTTAACTTATTTACGATGTATTGATGATAACAAAAAATATGTGTATATTTTTCATAAATTAAATTCATTCAAAATTAACAATTTAAATTTTAGAACATCTGTCGAGAAGCCGATAAGAAGCGAGAAGATATGAAGTGGCTCGTTCAGACTTTAGACATGCTGTCCAACCATTGCTCGGACACGGAAGCCCAGGATGAGCAAGTTAAGCTGGAAAACCTCATAGCTAGGTACAAGAACCTAATCCCCACTATTGAGATCACCATGATAAAGACGGAGACGTACACACGGTGCTACACCTACAGACGTGAGGTCCACGAGGTTATATGCATCTTGGAGAGCGCGAAGCAACAGGCCAAGGTCGAGCCTGAACCGCAGTCTCTACAACACGTCGAACAGCTAGTTTTGGAACAACAGGCCGCGGTACAAAAACTCGACCGTCATCGACCATCGGTCATGTCCATGCTCCAACGAGGCAAGGAACTCATCCGAGATGCAAACGCCCCCGCGTTCGTTCGCGAAGACGTGAGGAACCTAGAAACCGGCTGGACTACCGCCTACGACTCAAACACTGAACGACTACACAAACTCCGCGACACACAAAAGGTGTGGTCCAATTATGAGTACCAGAAAGAGGAGTTACTCTCAAACATTGACAAGTTCGAGAGCTACGTCGCTCACCCTGGCTTGGAACTGGGTGTCACCAACATCAGCCGTGAGCTACAAGAAACGCGGGCAATTAACGCGGAACTGGAGAAAGCTAAGGCTGAAAGATTGCCACAGTTGCAACAAGCGTATGAAGAACTACAATCGCTTACAGCGAACAAGCCTAAACCAGTCATTGTAAAGGACTTGGAGACGATCGAGCGTAAGCTTGGCAGAGTCCAAGACGAGGTGCAGAGTAAGGTGGAACACTTGGAGAAGTTCAATGAAGAATGGATAAAGATCGAACACAAGTTGGAACATGTTCGAGAATGGATCAAAAAGGAAAGCCCTGCTCTCATATCTCAGATTCAGTCCGAGAATATTACACCAGAAGAACGCGTAGAAAAATCACAGGTATTACAGAAGGTTATAAATGAGAAATTGGAAATAATTCGAGGCGTAGCGGATCAAGGAAGCAAATTGGCCGTTGAGCATCGCGTGCATGATGCTAACAGACTCAAAGGAGAAGTCGCTTTGCTAGAGAAAATGATGGCAGATCTGAAACGATCAACGGAGCACCAGACTAAAGTGGTTGAACACGATTTGGCTAGCTGGCAGAAGTACCAAAAGGGGGTCGCTGAGATAAAGCCATGGATCGAGGAAGCGGAGATAAAATTAGGCAGCATGCCGAAACCCACAACATTACCCGAAGCGCAACAATTACAACAACAATCTAGAGCTCTAATCGCCGACTGTGATAAGCAACTGATGAATTTACAAATTCTGTCCAGCGTTAGTCACCAGTTATCTGGTAAAACTAGCGCCCCCGATGAGGTCGACGCGATCCATTCCAGGTGGGCCATTGTCCACGACTTGGCTGATCAGTGGAACAACAAACTGGACAAGCTCGTCACCAACTGGGACAACTTTGAACGTGAAGCGGAGAAGCTGGAATCTTGGATCGAAAATGGAGAGAAACTACTCACCAGTAGAGTCATCAATGTTGATACGCCACAAGTTGAAAAGTTAGATAGAGAACTGAATAAACTTAAATCATTCGGAAACGAAATTTCACAACAACAGGCGAAGATTATTAGCTTGTCACAGACTTGTGATAACATCTGTCATAGCATTCAGCCCGAAGGTGCCGCTTTGTTGAAGAACAAAGTATCTGATATTAAGCAAAGGACCAACGCCCTCGCCGAAACGGTCAGGGCAAGAGTCAACGAGCTATCGGACAAAATTATTGTCAAGCAAGAATTCCTTACAAAACTGCATAACTTCGACAACTGGATTACAGATTTTAGAAGAAAAACTGAAAGTTACGATCAAATTGCCGCCGATAAAGTGGAACCGACATTGCAGTCCATGCACGTCCTACTACAGGAGCATGCGGAAAAAGCTCCAGAGTTCACAGAAATATATAATGAAGTTAAGAACATGACACTTGCTTCACACCCGGATGAGACTCGGTCACTGAGCGATACATACTCAAATATCGCCGAACATTACCAGATAATTGAATCGAATATACAACAAAACAAGAGCGTACTTCAAAAATGGTCTGACCTCCTTAATTGGTACGAGGATAATAAACAGCAACTCGGCCATGTTCAATATCAAATTGAGGGACCAAAACTAACTCCTGAAAGCTATGAAAATCTAAGACAGGAATTGGTTAACATTATCACTAAAATACCCGAGTGGAAGAGTAATGTAGTTCTTCTGGATGGCCCGTCTCGGGTTAAAGTTACTGACTCGAATACTGGTAGAATAATATCACCGCTGAGTTTAGTGAAGGAAATCGAAATGAAAGCAGATACGTTATTGAATCAAGTGATATCGAAGAGAGATCTGGTACAGAAAGTTGGTGCTAGATGGGACAAGTTCAATATTCAACACAAAGCATTGGGTGAAGTATTACATACAGTCCAATCAGCGTTAAATGACATGTCACAGAAGCCAGTGCCATTAACTGAAGCTGTCATACAGGAAATGACTGAAAAATTAGACAGCTTGGACGCAGAGCTGAAAGAAAAACAGACTGTTAGAAAGGAATTGAGGGAAGAAGGTTTACATTTGATGCGAGAAGATCAAGCGAATATGGGAACCATACAGAACGCCCTGTCTGCAGCCGACAATAGCTGGGACCAAGTTGTTAATTGCGTTCGTGACACTAAGAACAAGTATATTCTGCTATCGTCTACTTTACAGGAACTCAAGAATTTCTCTGTCGCATTTGACAGGGAAATGAGTAGAGCCGAACAACTTTATAACGAATGCAAAGATGCTCCAAATGATTACGTTCAAACAGCGCAATCATTGGACAAGGCTAAGAAAAGTTACGAAATTCTTAAACGATCTAAAGGATTATTAGACCAGATGGATGTAATCAAGCAGTCTGTCTTAAAACAAGCTTCAACTCTGGGTGGTTTCGACACTACTCCCTTAGAAGAGTCTTTCTTGAACTCGCAGACACACTGGGAAAGAGTCAATGATGCTATAATAAAGAGAATTCAAGACTTGGAACAACAGCTAATTGTTTGGCGACAGATAGACGATACCAAAAACCAAGTAGTTACATGGTTGAGTGAAACTGGACAAAACCTGGCGAATGCTTGTGATAACTTGGAAATTAGATTCGGTCAAAACCACCTTACGAAATACAAGGAGGAACTGCCCTTATACTTAGGTCTGAGAAATAGCATAAAGGCCAAGTGTGAACAGATTACGAACTTAAATAAAAACATTCCGGCAGGACAGGTCACTTCTATCATCGATTACCTGGACAACGAGTTCCAAGCTTTGAAATCATTAGCAGATAATCTAGACAGTGCCGTATCATCTTTAGAAAGCAAAGAAAACAAACTCAAGGACAGCATTAAGCGTCTTTCAGACAGTGTCAGTAAAATACGTGATGACATAATAAAATGTGATGACATGTCTGGTGATAACGCCAAAATATTAGACCGGCTAAAGAAATGTCAATTATGTAAAACTGAATTACAGAACTTGAGCGATGAGATTGATAATCTCACTCAAAATGTATCCGAGATGAATGCGAACTATCCAGGTTTCTATGAATCGCTTGTGCCAAAAGAGCTAAGTACGTTACAAAAGAGATTCGAAAGCGTGTTGGTACATGCCAATAAAACTGAAACTACACTCTTAACGTTCTTACAAAAGCTGTTCACTGACAAACTGAGCATGTTCAATAGAAACCTTAAAATGTTAGATGATAAGACGAGATGGTGCGTTCCTGATGTGACGAGTGACAAGTATAACTTGGAAGTCAAGTGTGCAGCCCTTGCAGACGTTGAAAGTGGTATTGCAGACTGCAAGAAGAAAGTGGTTGAATTAAAGGAAGCTTGCGAAATTCTCAGAGCCGTCGCTGAACCAGCCTGTGCCCAAGAAGCAGCAATACAAACGGAAAAGGCTCAAAAGAACTTAGAAGTACTAAATGCAAACTACGAAGAAATCAAAAATAGATTGCAGGATAACATCAAAGCTTGGCAAGATTATGAAATTTTACTCGAAAATGTTTCTGAATGGCTAAAAGATAAAGAAAATAGAGTTAGACAAGAAGCCGTAAGCCTTCACGACTTGAAGGAAATCGACCATAAAATATCTGAAGTTGACAATCTGAACAAAGAAATAAAAGCGTACAACGGTGAAATCCAAAAACTAACAGAAATCGGTGACAATATTTTATCCCGTAACCCTGATTCGCGTGTATTACAGTACATTAACCATTTAGTAACAAGATACCAAACCGTTGAGAAGTTTATGGACAGTCACCTTAAGAGGCTCAAAGAATTGAAAGACAACAAAGGAAAGTATGAAAAATCAATCGGAGAATTTAAAAATTGGTTACAAGATGCAAACGCTAAGATTGCTGACTTAGCTGCCATGAGCAAACATGCCAAGCCTACTGCTGCTGATTTGGAACAAGTTAAACGACTAAACGAAAACAAGGAATTGGGCCAGCGACTGTTAAATAACGCTGTTGAATCAGGAGAAGCCTTGTTTAGCGGCATCACTCCAGAGGGACGTGAACAAATAAGAAATGAACTACGAACCTTAAGAGACTACTTCGAAAACTCTGTTGATTCACTGAACAACGTTATCAAAGACATTGAAACAACCATTAACAAGCGGTCGTCATTTGACGACACGTTTAACCAGGTTCAGAAATGGATCACGGATAAAGAAAAGGAACTCGGCGACTTCAAATTATGTCCAACCTTACCTGAGAAGAAAGCTCAACTTCACGCAAACAAGATCTTACACCAAGAAGTTGAATTACATCAGTCAATGCTGTCACAATTAACTGAGAAGATCAAATTAATGCCAGACGAAGAGGCTGAAAAGAGTCTTTCTAAAATTATCGAAAGGCATTCCAACATGGCTAAAGAACTCGAGAGAAGAATTACTACATGCGAGGCTCATGTGGCTGATCATGAGAAATATGTACAAATGTTTGAAGAAACCCGTGATCGTCTTAACCGCATCGTAGCTGAAAACAGTATGTTGAATTATGGAGTTGTCACACAGAAAGACGACGTTGATTCCAAGATTAGTGCTATTGAAAAGGTAATATCTAAGACCAAAGATGTAGACCAAACTCTGAGCAATTTGAAAACACAATTACATACAGTTTTGGAAACCACCAGCTCTAATGGACATCCAGTACTCATCAGTGAATTTGAGCAACTAAAAGGAACTTGGGAACAATTCGCAACACAATGCCAAGAGAATGATAAGAAATTAAAGGAAATGTTGAAACAGTGGAATGAAAGCCAGAGAACGCTGGATGAACTTGAAGAATGGCTGAAGGTGAAAGAGAACCAGTTAAGAGATCAAAGCCTTAAGAACAATCTAGAGGCTAAAGTAGCTCATTTACAAAAAGTGAAAGAAATTCAAAGTGAATTAGCATCAAGAAACGCCGAGTTCACTGCTCTAGGTGACACTAAACAAAACGTTGCTAGTGAATCAGAACTAACATCTAAAACTTCCAAGTTAGCAACAAGATACCACACACTAAATAATCTTGTTAATGAAATCATATCCAAGTACGAAGTGTTTGTTTCGGAACATCAAGCCTTTGAAAACGAGTACAATGAAATGGAAAGTTGGCTGATGAACATGCTTGGAGAACTACAAGATCTGAATGAAATTGTCGGTGACTACGCCGTCTTACAAGAGAAACAAAACAAAGCTAAGGAATTATATGAAATACGCAATAAGAAAACACCTGCATTTGAAGAATTCTTAAGTTTAGGTGAAAAACTATACGCACATACAAGTCCCGATGGCAGAGAAGTTATTCGCCAGAAAATCCGCAAAATAAGAACCTTGTGGGATAGCTTCGGCGACAGTTTCCAAGAAACCGTGAACAAATTGGATCAATGTCTTTTGCAATTCTCTGACTTCTCTCTTGCACAAGAACAACTGACAAAATGGCTTAAAGATGTTGAAAGAGCTATGCAACGTCACACGGAATTAAAGGCTTCTTTAGAAGAGAAAAAGGCACAATTGCAGAATCACAAGATAATGCACCAAGAGATAATGACGCACCAACAGTTGGTTGAGTCAGTTTGCGACAAAGCCCAACAGTTGGTCGATCAAACACACGACGCTTCACTAAATGTATATTTACAATCAATTAAGCAGTTATTCCAGAATATAGTAACGAAGTCACAAAATCTACAAGACAACTTAGAAGACTGCGTCAAACGACACGAAGACCTTGTTCGTCTTATCCAGCAATACAAAGAATGGCTTGGGTCACAATCTGAGAAGCTGTTAGATATCGAAAATGCAACTGGAGAAAAACCAGAGATCATAAGGAAACTTCAATCAGCGGTAGCAATGAAAGACATTGAAAAAGTGGGTTCGGGTAAACTGGACGAAATTCGTGCAATCTTCGCAGTCGTTAGCAAAAGCACTTCGGAAGCTGGTAACACAGCTATTAAAACAGAAATTGACAACTTACATGATCAGTTACGTAATTCAGTAGAGAGTATCGGCACGTCTGAACAAAAGCTAAAACACACATTGGAAATCTGGAATAAATTTGACTCTTCTATTGAATCCATATCTGAGTGGCTCAAGGACATGGAGTCGAAGTGCCGCGATCAAGCGCTTTGCTCTACTTTACAAGAAAAAGAAGCACAATTGCAACGCTATGTCAATCTTCGTAATAGCATTCATGCTAAAGAAAAAGATATGGACGCTTTCGTTGATGAATCACACAACCTTATACAACTTAGTGGCGTAGAGAGACTTAAACCTCTCGTTACTCAGGTGAGCAGTCGTTACCAGCAGCTTCATTTGATTTCCAAAGACATCGTCAACCATTGGTCCGAGTTGGTCGCAGATCACAAAAAGTATGTCCAACTTCGAAACGAATTCGACTCGTGGTTGAAACCATTAGAAGAACAGCTATCTCAAATGATAACTAAAGAAGATAAGCTCAGCATTGAGAGCAAGGGTAACAAACTTCAAGTATTTTTACTGGAAAGGGATAACGGTGAGCACAAGATTGGTATTTTAACAACAGCAGGGGACAAAGTTCTTCCAGAAACCGCTGCTAATGGAAGAGAAAATATTCGTGCCGAAATCAGAGCTCTCAGGGAAAGGTGGGACAAACTCAATGACAGTATCCTACAACAGCAAAAGGAATACGAATCTCAAACGCTTCAGTGGTCAAGTTATCAAGACGTTCTCCAGCAAACCCTATCGTGGCTTGACGAAAAAGAGAAGATCGTAGAGACAGAAGACAAGGCTACGCTCAATTCAGCTCAAGAAATAAAATCTAAACTTCTGAAGAACAAGACATTATTGCAAGAAATATGCTCGCATAAAAGAGTTATTGAAACAGTCACGGAAAAAGCAAAAAGCGTGGCTGCTAGCATACATTCTGGTAAAGGGGAGAGCGATGAGATGAACTCTACCATTCAGTCAGTTTGGGACAGATATAACGCTCTTACTAATAGGTTATCTGGTATAATAGACAAGCATGAAAGCACATTCGAAATCTATCAACAGTTTGCCGACCAGCAAAAATCTCTCCAAGATTACCAGAAACACTTGTGGGATCGTCTCCATCTTCTTTCGGACTTCACTGGCAACAAAGCTGCCTTGCAAAGTAAACTTGTAAAAATACAGGAGCTACTAGACGCCATTCCAACTGGTAATAACAAATTGAAGATATTAGCGGACCTCATTGAGAATAGTGGATCGAAATTGTCACCGAGAGGAAAGGAGGGGATGTCACGAGAATTGGGACTACTACGAGCGGACTTGGAAAAGTTCACTGCTACCGTGCACGATGTGAAACGTGGTATTGAAGACAAGATCCAGCAGTGGAATGAGTTCGACAGTGCTAGTGACCGGTTGCAACACTGGTTGACAGACACTGAGATGAGTCTGAAGACCTACACGCCGAAAGCCACTTTGGAAGAAAAGGTTGATCAACTCAACAAATATCAGGTATGTATCTATTATTAAATTTTGACATTCAGTTACATATATCGGTGGAAAATTATTTAATGTTAATACATTTTAAACAGGAGTTAAGTAAAGCGATTGATAATCACGAAAACGATTTGACTGCAGTCAAAACTTTGGGCGAAGCGTTGGATCAAGTAAGATTTGAAGGAAAAAAATAATTCTCTGCGGCACTGTAGGGTGTAGTCTAATTTTCAGTAGAGGATCTAATTTCACGAAATTAATTTTATTTACTTATTAGGAAATTCTAACCAAAGGAACATGATGCTATTGGCATTTATGATGTTACTATTACTAGTGTTATTATTTATTTAAAATATATTTACTAATAATTCGGATGCATAAGTGCGGCATTCTATATTTCTTAATTTTAATACTTAATACAATATATTGTATCTACCTACCTAAGTGACGATACTAATAGTAGTTGTCGTAGTTTAGTGTTAACTGAATAATATACATATATTTAGTTCTTGAAATATGCTATATTTTTTTTTTTTTTGCAGGCAATCTTGGCTAATTTGAAAAAGACAGAAAATGATGTTGACAAACTGACAGATGAGTTCAGTGATCTGATCGAAAATTGCAATGATACAAGGATTACTATGAACTTGCAACAAATGACATCTCGTTTCCAATCTGTACATTCGACCGCAAAGGAACTAGTAAAGAAATGCCAACAGGCAGTAAATGATCATAACGCCTATCAAGAAAAATACAATCAATGCACAGATTGGATTAAAACTGCCCAACATAAGTTTGACGAATGCCAGAAGAACTTATCTAACACTCCAGAAGGAATTAATGCTAAACGGGAGAGTCTTAACGATTTACTCACGCAAAGACGTAACGCTACTCTGCTTGTCAATAATACATTTGAGTTGGGAGAGAAGTTATATCCATCCACGTCTCCTGAAGGAAAGGAATTAATCGAACAACAATTACAAGATATACAACAGGCTCTTGATAACTTGTATGACAACATTACTAAAGCTGAGAGAGACTTGGATTCAGAGCTCAATAAATGGTCATCGTTTGAAGACAATCTGAAGACCGTTCAGCAGTGGTTAACATTAGCCGAAAAGAATCTTCCAAAGGAAATTCAGTTAAAAGCAACACTCGACGAGAAACGTAATCAATTGAACGTGTACAGAAATTACCTGCAAGATGCAATTGCTCATCAACAAGACATATCCGATCTAGAAGTTCGGTCACAAACATTGCCCGATGTCAATAAGGATATTGCTAAAGAAATCACTCAATTGAAAAAGAGGCACGATACTATCCTTTCACGGGCAAAATCATTTGTGGAGCAGTACGAAGCCATCGTTAACAACCACCAGCAGTACAGCAAAGCTGTCATGGACTTGCAGGAGTGGGTCGAGGCAACTCACAATACAGCTCAGCTTTGGGGCGACGTCAATTTGGAAAGGGTCGCTTTGAGTAGCAATTGTGAGAAGTTGAAATCGTTGCAAGTCAATCTGCCTGAAGAAAAGAACAGAATCGACAAAATACGGTCGTTGGGCGAAAAAGTCCTGCCCGGTACTATAAGCAGTGGACAAGCCAACATTAGGAATCAAATCGATGCCTCTCACCAAGAATGGGAAGGTTTAGTTTCGTTTATCAACAAAACAATAGAGTCATTAGAAAACAAGATTCAGCAGTGGAATGAATATGAGAACATGAAGGACCAGTGCATGGCATGGATTAGAAATACTGATACACAGATCCACGCAGTTGACTTGAAGGCAACTTTACCGGAGAAACAGGAACAATTCAACAAGTTCCAAGAGTTACAGGGTGAAGTTCGTGCTAAGGAGTTGGAGATTGACAATATCACGGAAAAGGCTCAGTCTCTATACACTGGTGTTCTGGGACCCCGTGGTTCTCAAATTTCGGACTTGACTGTAAAGTACCAGGCATTATCACAAAAAGTGAAGGACTTAACCAACAGATGGCAGCAGTATGTCAAAACCCACCAAGAGTTTGCCAGCAATGTGACCGAATGTTCACAATGGATCGAGGAATTGCGGGATAAATTGGACTTCTGTGCAGACTTGAGTTCATGTTCTCAAGATGACTTAGAAACAAAATTGGTACTGATACAGAACTTATTGCTCACTAAAGATGAAGGATTTACCAAAGTACAATCCCTGGTTGAGTTGGCTCAAAACGTGATGGCTAACACAGCACCAGCGGGACACGAAGCTATTAACAACTCCTTGGTAGCCTTGCAAGAACAATGGTCTGCATTGTTGTCCAGGATGATCGAAACAAAGAACATGTTGGACGACTCTGTCACTAAATGGGCAGGATTCTTAGAACAAATACAGTTAATAGAGAAGAGTAATACCTGGCTGGAAAACATGCTAGCCGAACTAACTCCATTCGAAACGTCTATGTCTGACAAACGCGCTCAACTAGAAAAGCTCAAAGAAGTGGAAGAGAAGGCACGTTGCGACCGAATTGATGTTGATACTTTGAAGTCTAAAGCAGCTGAAATGCTTGCAAGTGGTCAACAAAATCAAGTAGCTTCAAAGGCGCAAGAAACACTTAACAAGTTTGATTCGCTTTATGATAAGATTAAAAAGCTGTTGGCAGATAGGGAAGAGCAGTACAAAGACCACAGATTATACAAGGAAGCTCACGATGAATTGATTCAATGGCTAAGTCGAGCTAGAGAAAAGGTCCCGTCACTAAAATCGAAGCCATTGAGTGACAAACTGGCTATTGAAAACTCAGTTGCACCTCTTGATGCGTTGATCAATAAACAAGCTCAAGGAGAACTGTTATTAGAACATCTTCAACATACCGGAGAAGTTGTGCTCGCTAGCACCTCGCCTGAAGGACAAGCTATAATTAAAAACGAGATGAAAGCTTTGAAAGAAAGCTTTGATGACTTGTTTAATGAGATCAAGCAACAAAAGAGCCAGCTTGAACACACTGTCAATCAATGGCGAGAATATAAGGATGAATACGAACGGTTGTCTGATTGGCTACAACAGAAAGAAATCCTTATCAAGAATCACAAGCTTGCTTTACTTGGGACCGCGAAGGAGAAGGGTGCCCAAGTAAATGAAGTAAAAGAAATCGTCGATCAACTGCATAAGGGCAAAGCAGATATAGACAGTTTTAATGCGTCAGCTTCCGGTCTTCTATCTTCACACCTCGACACGTATGTCAATAATCAATTAAGACATCTTAATTCTAGATACCAAGTTTTAGTCAACATGGCTAATGATGTTCTTAAGAAGGTCGAGACCAACTATGAACAGCACCAGAACTATGATGATAATTACGTAAAAACTAAGAAATGGATTGACGACGCTTGGGAGATTACCCGAAGTGGCAGCGACACTGGTGGTAGCAAGGAAAGCAGTAAGGAAGCTTTACAGAAACGTCTAGAACAAATTGAAGATCTCTTGAAACGACGTGAGGAAGGCCAGAATCTGGTCCATGCTACTGTCAACAGTGGAGAGAAGGTATTGAGGAACACGAGGTCGGACGGAAAGGATAAGATTAACACAGAATTGAAAGAACTGCAAAACGAGTGGGATCGTCTAGTCAAGAAGATGACTACAGCAAAGGTGCATCTCGAAACTGCATTGCTCCAATGGGCAGACTACAGTTCTAGTTACTCGCAGCTACAGCAATGGATCTCTGATAGAGAAGCAAAACTACAAGAAGTGTGTGAGCAAAAGGTCGCCAAGTCTAAGAAGGGCCAGGACCGCCTCGCCGGTCTGACCACTGGCCTGAGCCTCGGCGAACGCAAGGCCACACTCCGTCAAACAAACAATATTGTGCAAGATATCGTTTCGTTTGAACCCATGATTCAGTCTGTTACTTCTAAGGCGTCGGAACTTATGCAACAAGCTCCGGCGTCCGAAATCACTAGCAAATATGAAACGCTTTCTAAACAGGCCAAAGATTTGTACGAAAAACAGAAGGAAACGGTAGAACAACACCAGGCATTCATCGATGCTGGTTCAGATTTTGTCCAATGGATAAGAGCCGCTAAGGAAAAATTAGGGAAGTGCTCAGATGCGACCGGAGACAAGGAATCTCTGAGCAGTAAAATATCCCAACTGAAGGTTCTAGAAAGCGAACTGCCAGAAGGTCAAAAGAAACTGCAGAAGGCTCTAGAACAGGGCGAGATTTCCTGTGGCTTAGCTGATGAAGAAGATAGAGAAGAGATAGAAGAAGAAGTGGCTCTTATGCAGGAGGAATATGATACCTACGTGTGAGTATTGTTTTAGAATAAGTTGTAATTTGTTTGAAACATCTAAAATAAGTAGCTTCTTTTTACATTAATCTATTTTAAATTTACAGAGAGCAACTGAACAACACTAAAGCGCTGATAGAAGGAGGTATCGTGAAATGGACAGAATATGAAGAGCAATACAAGGAAGCCTTGGATTGGTTGTCGAAGACTGAGAAACTAGTTCAATCTTTCAACAAGCTGCAGAATAACTTAGAACAAAAGAAAGTCGTTCTTGAAGAGTTCCAGGTTTGTATGAATATTCTTTTATATTGATTTATTTTCTCTTATAGTACTAATGTAACATTAAGACAAATTAGTTACCTACATATATTATATCAGATAGTAAGTGCTTACAGTCTATTTAGTTGTACAAATTATTTTTCTTATGGATATATTCTCTCAAAAGTGAACCTGAACTGATGTCGGCTCACTTATAAATGAGGCAAGCATCTCAGTCCTCAGGAGTAGCAACGCATCTGTGATCGACTTCAGATAGAACCCCTATTCTGTATGAAGTTTCTTACAGATGTCCATGGGTGGCAGTACTCACTTACCGTCCGATAGACTGCATGCTCGTTTGCTAGTATAATCTGATATACAAAAAAAAAAACAAAGCCCTTCACGGGTAGCAACGTATCTTTACCCTATTTCAAGTAGCATCACAATTACAGATTACAGATGTCCGTGGGTGACAACGGTAACTATCAGACGAACTACATACGTAATTGTTACATCATTTTTATAAAAAAAACTAGCTGACCCGGCAAACTAATTAAATGACGATTGATCAGTTTTCGACCGGAAAGGATAAAATGATTAAATTAC
>DWLI01002041.1:0-13972 GCA_018249915.1 Cecropterus dorantes dorantes | reverse complement strand
GTGATAAATAATTACTGCAAATAATAAATTATACATACTTATATAATAAGTGCAATACCTGATTATATATATATGTGGAATGTATATATATAGAATGGTGTGTGTAAATTGTATTATTTTTATATTATTAGTTATTAGTTAAGTAAATTATTAATTGTTTTTATTAAAAATAGTTTTGATTTTTATACACCAATTAACTTAATTTCATATGAAATATACGTAATATATAAATGCTTGCAATGATATAGAGATGAAAATAAACATTAATATTGTTTAGGTGTAAAATTTAGGTATTCGTTTACTCTTTTTTATTGTTTAAGTCATTACTTAATAATATACTTTATCATATACAGAGTTATTTGACGATATAACGATTTTTTTATTCATTAAAAATGTCTCGTTAAAAAAATATTTATGAATAGTTAAGTACACCTCTATAAAATATAAAAGTCTAAGAGTAACCAAATGGCTACATACATATGGTCGTAAAGAATACTGCCATTCAAAAAATATGTCAAGTGGTTCCAATTGATAAGCCCACCTGCGTACTGAATGTAGAGACAGCGATAAACTTTAGACAAGTAGAGAGCAGTCGGGGCTGCTTTGTGTATCGTACTAAAAAGCTCATTCTTAACCAACTATACAAATATTAAAATAAGAAAATTATACGCAAACGTTTCTCATTCATAACAGAGGAAACTATGAAATAGAAGTAAAAAGTAAAGCAACGTTCTATTACACCAGTTATATCATGCATAAAGTCGCGTAGAGCCCGCGACATGCCTCTAAACAGCTGTACGACTGTTCCGCACAACGGCACGGGGTATTGTCGCGAGCGAGACGAGCGTACAAAAACTATGGGACGCGAAAGAGAAGGGAAGAGGTTCGTTAAGGTGGGGCGCAGGCTTTACACGCGCGGCCACCATTGGTACGAGTCACGCCGCCCCATGCCGCGCCTCCCGCTCGCCGAGACCCACGCGAACACCACACGGACCCGTCAGTCTACCGCCCGACTTCGACGCGATACAATCGCCTCTTCGTCTGTGCTCATTTACCATTGTGCCATACCATAGAGCCCATGCTCTAACTGAACTTTGGTTTATTTGCATTCTTAAGTTCAATCGACATGTCGACTTTGAGTCATCACCCGTACGCGTTCTCCATGCACCCTGGGATGCTGCCGGAGTACCCGAGTGCGCCGCAACCGCTGCCCGCATCGTCTCCGCAGTCCGAAGGACACATTAAGCGACCGATGAACGCCTTCATGGTGTGGTCGAGACTCCAGCGCAGGCAAATTGCGAAGGACAATCCGAAGATGCACAACTCAGAAATTTCTAAACGCCTTGGTGCAGAGTGGAAGTTGTTGTCTGAAATGCAAAAGAGACCCTTTATCGATGAAGCGAAAAGGCTGAGAGCCCTGCACATGAAGGAGCATCCGGATTACAAGTACAGGCCGCGCAGGAAGCCCAAGCCGCCAACGCCTGGTGGTGCCCCCGGTGCCGGAGCCTTCCCGAGTTTCCCACTGCCTTATTTCGCTGGACCGGCGCCTGGAGTTGGACATCTTGATGCTTTGTCTTACCCTGCCGTGCCACCGTACTTCCCGCATCAGTTGGATCATCTACAGTTTTCAAAATTGATGGCCCCGGCAGAGAAGATGCCGACGGCGTCGTCAGCGGCCGCGGTAGTGTCATCATTTTATTCTTCGCTGTACACCACACCGACGGCGCCGCCGAAGCCGTTTTCATCTGCACTCTTCCCACAATACGGAGCTGCCCCATCCTCACCGGTATCTCCGGCGACACCGACGCAGCACAGCCCTCATGACGACCAGCTGAGACGACCGGTGTCCGTTATATATTGAAGACCAACCTGCCTTCCTTGAAATACTAACTTCGAGGTTTGGCAACAGTGAAGAAGGTCTCAGTGCTATGAACAGTGACAACAGAAGACATATTAACATTATTTATTGTTTTTAGAGTTACGCTTAGTCGAGAATTGTAAATCGAGTGCGTCTCATATCAAGTGGCTTGTAAATACGTTGGAAAGTATTCGTAGGACCGTTAGTAGGTGACGGTGTAAGTTTATTAACTGTGATTTATGTTTTCGACGCGTCTTCAAATATACCTATAAGTTAGTATCCGATTCGTCAGTTATGTGAAGTGAGATTGGTACCAAAAAGAGATTATTTCCCGTAGGTGTCTCTATATTTAGCTGCGTAGTTAAGATATTAATTGTGAGTCCTGATTTTATTTCTCTTGTCATGATATGTTCATTTTGTTAAGTTTGATGTTTAAATCCTTGAATTCCGCGGTTCCCTCGCTTTACTTCGAACATGATGTGTAATTTATTTATTGATTCCAAGTGTAGATGTTTAAGTATTTTGTAAATTAGTTGCCTATATTGTAAGCGATAGCATCCCATTGTAAATATTAGTTAATAATTCAAATCGATGTCATTACCAACGATGTATTATAGAATGAGCAAAGGAAGTTTGTTAACGCCATACAAATAAACACTAAATTGTTTTTATTTTAATATTTCGTTTTCTTTGGTAACCTTTTAATAAATACATATATATGATGTGAAATAGTTTGCATTTCTGGTAGGTCTAAAACTAATTTCAAACTAACAGTTGACAACGGCCACCTAGAATATTTTTATTAATGAGTATAAAAATAATTTAACTCTATATACAAGTGTAGTATATACTCTTACTATTTTAACATTATTTCTTCATATAGTTCATTTGAATATTTTAAAACTAGAACCTCTACTAACATAATTAGGTGCTGTTATTTTAAAAGTTAACTTTTTATACACACCTGTATTTCTACACATGTCATAACTATAAACTATATTTTTTACTTTAATAATAACCGTTCAAGATTTATAATTACACTAAAATTTATATCTTTAATTACATTTTTATAAAAGACATTAAGTTCGGTATTAAATAGCGGATATTTAAAAAACTTTAGGTAAGATTAGAGTCCTATAGCTTAGTAACATATCCTTTCTAAATACTTACCGCCAAGAGATTAATGACCGGTAGGTATTTAAATACCAAAGCACTTATCAAGTGTATTGAACCTGACTCAATTGATCAACATAATGTCATGAATAACTACTAGTTTTTTCTGACATTCTGAAGACGGCATCTTAGACATTTTTCTAGTTTCGGATAAAATTTCTATGAAATAAAGTAAAAAATTATCGTCATTCTATCAATACCTAACATTTTATTTTTTATTTTTTATATCTTCTGGAGTGATCAATAGTTAGTTATTAAAGATGAATTAATATATTTGTCAGTTTATTTTAAACCATAGTTTAAAATGACTATGAACTAGAATGACAATTTATCAAAATAATGTCTCAAATACTTATGACATTTTATTTTATTAGTGTGTTGAAAGTTATTTTTTGCGTATACGAAAATTTTTGAAAATTAATGATGGTTTATTATGATTACTTCTAACTTAAACTGACAAAAATGTATAGAAATTTACACATGACATTATTAACTATTTACTTTAAAATTTTAAAAGCGTGTTGATAATTTTAATAGCGTTTGAAATGATCAATAGTCATAATTATACTTTTCGTAGCAAGAAGGTGCCTATATTTTTACTTTCAAATCAATATTACTATTAATAATAATAATCATTTGTCAATATAATTACATTATAATATTTGTCAATATAAACACAAAAGTGTTATTTACTATTTTATTTATTTATATAAGTTATGATAGATTCTTTTAGTATAATAAAATTATGAATCACTAGAAGTAAAAGAAGTAAATAAAGTGTAAATAAGAAGAGTGGGTATCTAATGTACTATTTACTTTTGACAATTGTCACAAACAAAGAAACTTCTTCACTATTCATATTTATAGGAGAAATAAAGAGAAAAATAGATAATTGGAATAGAAAAATCAGGGTAAATATTATTGCAATAATAAAAATTAGCGAATAATTAACAATTTATTTCACACTTTCAATATAACTAATTTATAATGGATATAGAAACAAGAAAGAAGAACAAGAAAGACACAAGGAAAAAAAATTCAAAATATTTATATTTTTCGTAATATTAAATTTTATAATATTTAACATTTTGCTAGTTATATACATTTTCATAACATTGAAATACGTTGCGTACACTATTTAATACTCATATACCAATGTACATATATTCATTAAAATCTTTAGCTTAAATATATAATTCAAAAGTTAAACTACATTTTGGAATAGTACGTTTTCCGTCGGCACTAGGAACATAGTCCGTAACCTGTAAACATTGGCGGTAATTTTGGTAAAAACCCTCTTTTCATTATATTTATTTTAGATAAATCACTACAAAATTTAACAATACTTAATTTCAAAGCTTACTCATACACGAATGACTGTAAATATAATACTACTGCCTAAATATAAACGAGTACGTCTGTACTAATATTATAAAGCAGTAGAGTTTGTTTGGTTGAATGGGCTAACCTCAGGAATTACTTGTTACAATTAAAAAATTCTTTCTGTGTTGAATAGTAAATTTATCGAGAAAGGCTATATTACATGCTATGTTTGTTTTTTAATGTAGTAGCGGGTGAAACCGCGAGGCACAACTAGTATAATATATAATCATAGTAAGCTGACTATTGCCTTAGTTGATAAACGGTGACCGACGGCAAATCATCACAAGTTTTATGAAGAAAGAACGAAGATAATACCAAAAGTGGGCATCCTTTACGTGAGATACAATTGTGGCATACCATGTTGGTCCAAGATGGAATGTTGTGGGTATATCTAGTACGAATTCCGCGCGCGGAGTAATTTTTTGTGCTAAATCGTTTATACTTCTTGGTATATCCATAAAAAAAATTGGTAAATCCATACACTTAGGCACTGCATGTATGTATTTAGGTACTGCAAGAGTATCATCAAATATTTAATTGCAATAGTTTTTATCATCTCTAAAAAGCAAATAGGTAGCATATTTTCCTTTTTATTGCGTTTCGGTTATTGTTGAATTTGGTGTCAGTTACAAATTACCATTAACGTAAGCAACTACTGATGTTTAAGTAAGTAAAGAAATCTGCCCTTTGCCTTAAATAAAATTCACTAATATTGACTGCTCAACAATCATTTGCAATTAACGTTCAATCTCTGTCTTCTTAAGGATTTTAGACTAATATTATCGCGGAATTGACTTTGAACGCTTTTTTGAGCAACTTCTGGAAATTATTAAGAATTCACTGAAATATATCAATATTCGTACAGGTTTAAACTGTACTAAAATACATAAAGTATTGCTTAAATTGTGTTAGGATACTTTGTGCGGATATTTTTACGTTATCTAAGCTTACCGCTAGATGGCGTTGCTTGATGCCTGTGTACATACGAGGATCAAACCATAAAGAAATATTTTTTTTGGCATTTAATTTTCTGCGTAGTTTTATTATTTTTTATCAAGAATAAATTACGTTGTTTTGATTAGATTTATATTATGATGTAATATTCTAAATGACATTTGACTACCTATTTGTAACTATGCAGATAAACTCGCGGCTTGGATACAAAATCCTAATCATTGTCATGAAATAAAATTCTAAACTAGTTTTTCATACAGACAGCGGGACATGAGTCTTTTCCAGGGCTTTCAAAGCAAGTGAAAGTCTGGAGCATACGGCATAAGCAGGAGTTTGTTTGGTTGAACGGGCTAATCTCAGGAACTATTGATTCGAGTTGAACAATTCTTTTGTGTTGAATAGTAAATTTACCGAGGAAGGCTATAGGCTATATAACATGATGCTATATTTGTTTGTTTGTTTTTTTTTCTTATTTGAATGGCGGGGGGAAATGCATAGCATAGCTAGTAATTTTTTATGAGACCAACGTATTCGAGTCATGTGTGCATATTTTACGGTAAGAACACAATCCAAATCCGATTTCTAAATAATTATTGAAATAATTTCTCTCTCTCTCGCTCTAAAAATGTTCTTTGGAATTCGCTTATTTTCTACTAAGTGAGACAGTTAATTGAACATAAATGTTACTAAAATAAAATATATAAGAATATAATATAACTTTGAACTTGTTCACTCCGCCATTAAATTCTGGAAATCATAAAAATATGTTGATACGCTAAATCGAGGATTTTATGGTAGTAATTAACAAAGTATTGTTTCGAGTTTCTTGTTTAAGATTAGTTTTTTCTACTTCACGGTGTGTTTGATGTTGTAGAAAAAATGTAATCACGATTTTGACATTCATACATTCAATAAAATGTTATCTACACCTGTAAAATACTTAAGGAGGTTATTCTGTTAATCACTTTTACATTAAAATAATATTATGTTGTATTACGCGTGTTGCCTTTATTATTCAAAAATCTTAATCTTACTTTTTTATCATACTAAATTAGCAAACGAGCATGCAGTTCACCTGATGTTAAGTGGTTACTGCTGTTACTTCATTTTGAACACGGCTTTTATCTGAAGTCGATCACAAATGCGTTGCTACTCCTGAGGACTAAGATGGTCGCCTCATATAAATGTGAGTCGGCAACCATCCATCCTAACACCAAAGCATGAACTGCTTCACGCTAGAAATAGGTGTGGCCGTGGTACTTCCCCGGTTGAACTACACTGGTTCTATCATCTGGAATACTATTTACTAGTTAATATGTCTATGAGACCTGTAAGTGAAACTTCTTTCAAATTGTTGTGATTTAAAACTTAATGAAACGAAAATGCGTTACGAAAACAATTGTCAGCGCTACAATTAGATGGCGCTGTATCCCTTTCTGGAAAGGTTCTACCTTGAAAAATATATAATGTAGTCTTTAATATAAGTGTTATCGGTTCGTCTTTCTATGATTGCGACTACAAGAAAACCTACTTTTAATAACATTAACGGTTTCAATAAAAGTTTAAAACACCTATTGTCAGAACTGATTTTACTTACAGAAGTCACCCCGCAATAGGACTTGTCGATTAGTTGCGAATGGAAAGTTGCTGGAAGCCTATTCTGTCACTCCCCTCTGTCATTGTCGGCAGAACATGGTTTTCAATTTAATAATTACGTCGCCATTATTCCGGTAGGGCGCGTTTTGAGATCCGATTGTTTTATTTCATTCTAGCCTTGGCGACTGCGTGGGGCCACTTAAGTAGCGGGTTATATTGTAAATTTAAAAATAATATATGTGTGTTGGTAAAAGGATTTGCGCTTCAATTGCAAAATATGGTCTCTTCTATGCGATAGTTACTATGAAGTCCAAAAAATTTGGATCTACAGTAAATGTCATTATTCATCATTAGCTTTCTTTTGTTTATGTAAATATCATTACAACTATAAAATCAAATATTAGTGGCGATTGTTGCATATATTTAATTTATAGAGTGCCTTTCAATAGCAATTATTATTATTAGCAGACAAAAAATGCTCACCTATGTTACCCATACACTTAAGGAGCTTATGCGTTTTGTATTTTTTTTTTAATATTTCCTACTAATATATGTCATAGTTCATTTGAGTTTATTGGATTTGTTTTACTTATTTCAATGTAATAAAAAGACACAACATGTAATAAGATTCTTAAAATTACACTGATCTAAGCGAAGAAGCGCCTCATTCAAACATACTTTATTCCGCTGATTTTTTTATATTTCTTAAGAGTAGTGATCGCGTGTTTAGTGGCTGTATTTTTAAAGGATACGAATGACTTTTGAATTAATCATTAGTCCGCTAGATGATTGTTTAAGTTAAGGCCTCTAAGGGGTTTTGGCGAGTTCTTTATAAATTTATGAAGTGGATTTATCTGTTTGAAAGTCAATTATAGAATTATTTCGTGAACCAACTGTTGGCTTAAATATATTTATTGAATAGGGACATTTCAATGCAAACTTCTTGAAGATTATAATTAAGTTTGATCAATAGGATGGATTGGTAATTGATTTAAGTTATATATACACTAACCACCTATTTATCATATATATATAATTACCTATAAGGATGTATTTTCTACTTGCTTCTGTATTCAAATGTCATAATAGTGTTCATGAACATGTTTTGGCAGTGGGCTGGCCATATCGATGTAGAACCAGTGGCCGATGAGGTAGATGAGTTCTAGAATGGAGAGCACGAATTCCAAGATGTAGAGTGTAGGACGTCCTCCGGCTCGCTGGAACGACGACATTAAGGTAGGTGGTAATGGCTGAGTGAGAGTAGCGGAGGACCGAACTCTACGGCACATTTCTAGCAACGCAGTGCAAAAAAAGTGATGTGATGATGATAATGTTGGTGTGCTCTACTTTACTGTACATTTTTTAGCTGTATTAGGTTTTGAAGGCATATTATATCTAATGGCAAGAGGCTTTTTATGAACGTTGCCTTTGATCTTGAGACTTTGTAAGTTGAGGTCGATAAGGTCTAAGAAATAAACAATATTTGTTACCATAAAAAAGAAGACAAGAGACAACAGCCATACCTAACATTGAGACAGTATTCATTGTTTACTAGTGGTTTAGCACAAAAAAAGATTTTTGGTTTCATGTCCCGCAAGAACTATCAAAATCAATGCAAGATCAAAAGCTTAATTACATAAACTATTTAATCGAGAAAATTTGAGCCGTAGTATCGGGTCAAATCGCGTTCCTATGGTGCAACATCAACCTAAAGTCAACAATAACTATTCCAAAAGAGTAACAAAGAACATGTACAAATCGTAGGACAGCAATGAATACGATTATGGATTATTATGTTTAATAAAACTAATCCTTATAAATCACTAAACTTATTGTATTTTACAGATGTGTTAGTATTTAAAAAGACGGATTGTGCATAAAACACGTTATTAGACATTATACAACGGCCTGACATTTACCGACAGAACTAACAAATTTAAATTTCGTTCGAATGGTAACGTATTTGAATTAACGGAGTGTTGCCACATTACCGATTTCGTATTCTCGCTCTACCCCCGTTCCGAGTCCCGTATTGTCGGGAAAATATATTTTGTACTCGGCATCACAATGAGACGTGCCTGTTATTTATTTAGGTGTATTTTATTGTGGATTCGATTCCGGCCAGACGAGGCAATCGAGGCATGCCATGCAGGTAACGGATTGGCAAATAATTGAAAACTACCCTCACAAACTACCTTCACTATTATAAGGTACACGGTGGGTTTGAATGCGGTCGTGGCCGGAACTCCATATGAAATAAATATTGCTTGGCGTCCGTTTCCTTATATAATGCAATGCTCTCGTTCCAGTCAGAGGTTAACATTTTCAATACGAATTATGGCTTCTACCGATATTTGTTATTTCGTATATCTTCGTGATTTTCCAACTTTCATGTAGGATCTCGACTTTCATGTCATATCTAGATTGGTTTTGATACAATCATAAAAAATAAATTAAAATTTCAAGACAGCCTTGTTTACTTTTAGTACTGTCGGTTTTTTTTATCACAAAGTTACATTGAAATCGTAACAGCCATTTTGGAATGCAATCTAAACTTTAAAACTGTACAAACATAAGCACATGTCCTATGTATTTATAGTATAAATTTGCCTAATAATTATTTTAAAACGTCTTTTGTATAATACAAACTTATTTGTGCGTAACCTGGGATAATCATAAAATCGTATCAAAAGCGGTATAGCAATTTCTTAAATAAGCTTACAATTTGAAGGTTCCATAACTTCTGTAATTGTGATACCGTTCGGAGTTTTGTAGTTATTATAAAACTAACTACGTAACTAACAACTAAAACTATCACCACGGCAACGCCCCTCCAAAATATTTTTGATACTGTACTTTTTAAGTACATGCTGACTGTAATAATCGATGAATGGCTCAAAATACTTCAGAATTCAAATGATAAATGGTTTTTCGATCAACAAAGGCGTTGTCAAGATTAATTAAAGCCAAAGAGTTGCCTAAATAGTTAGTTAAGCAAAGCAATGGTAGCTCATTGTATTCTTTCTAAAGACGAAGTTAGAGTAGAGTTTGGGTGTCGCATTACCGGCTATAAACTATAAGCGTAGAGTCTTTTTTATCATTTTTATGTAGTATTTTTTTATTAATTATTATTAATCTATAGAATGTGGGATATTACTTTTATTTAGAAATACCCACCTTTTCACTTCTGTGATCATAATTTTTGCGTAGTATAGTTTTCGTTATTGTATTGCAGTTTATATCTGTAATCATGTAGATTTTTTTTTATCAGATGAAGTAGCAAATGAGTAATGAGTCCGCCTGGTAAGTGGTGACTGTTGCCCATCGACATCTGTAAGTAACTTAATCTAAAACATGGGTCCTATCTGAATTGATCACAGATGCGTTGCTACTCCCGAGGACTAAGATGGCCGTCTCATATATGTGAGTCAGCAACTACCACAATATTGTAAAACAATTACGTTTCTCAAAAGGCCATGCTTAAAAGTATTTATTAGAGTATTAGATACGTATCCGAAATAATCGCTTTACACCGTCAACTCGCTTGTCGCTTACTAACATTGATAAGACAAGTGGTTTTAATGTTTTTGTGCATAACCTTTGATTCCTTTTAGTTTCAACTGTTGTTGTGTTGTTACGAAATTGTCGATTTTGTGAACTTTTCAAAAATACATAATGAGGTTTATGAGTTCATTATAAATACTATAAATTACCGTGTGATTAGATTGCTATTTACTTTATTAAAGCTTACAAAAGACGTTAAGAAACCATTTGTCTGCGAATTTAAGTAAAAAATGCTTATAATTATTTGAAAATGCTCTTTTTGATAGCGTAGAGTTGGTTTGTTTGACAAGATATTACATAGACACGATAAATTGCAATAATACTGCGAAATATCATTTAAACTAAGTCAATGGTTAAATGTTATTGAAATATAATATATATACAGAAACATTCAATCAAAATGTTGACTTAAGAGCATTTAAAAAACTGGAACCCAACTAAAGGCAAGGCACTAAAGCCTTTCCTTTAGTTTGGTTCCAGCGTACCTACCTCTATTTTGCACTTATAACAAATATGAAGTACTGGTATGTTCTGCTTTGAAGGTCCCTCACTACACCAGTGAGGGACATTTATTGATGTCCATGAACAGCTGAAAGTTGTCAATGTGATGACGAAAAAAACTTCCAATACCGTCTTTTACATTTTGGGAGCCTTAGTTTGGCCCAATATTTCTGAAGTTTTGGCGTGTAATGCATGAAAGAGAAAAAAGAAAAATCCTTTATGTAGGACAACATAAAATGGAAAATAGTATTAAACAATATTAAAAATTATCACTAACTTCTTACTATACATACATTAATCTAAAGGCCTTCACTCAACTTAATGGTATAGGTAGCTATGGTCACCTGCAACGCTGATTTCTTGTATTCTGAAACTCGTATGCGTGCAAGTTATGTTTAGATGGAGGGTGTAGTACCCCCCAAAATCCATACATATAGATGTAGAGAGGGAGCTCCGCCAGCATTGTAGTATAATATATCAAACCTGAATAACACCCATCAATTGATACCAAATAAATAATAAAATCAAATATGAAAATAGTACTCTAAAAGCTCTGTTAAAATAAGAAAAAGTTTTAAACATGTCAAGTACAAACAAGCGCGACTCTAATCCGAAAAACAAAATTCTCCATACATTTCTTATTCATTTTCCGAGAGGGCGACATTCACGTACGGAGGGATTACTCCCTCGTAGGGTCACCATGCTGTTAAATCGATATCGGGATTAATACTCGGAAAAATAAAATTATATTTTTTATTGAATTTATTACATTTTTGGTACGTTAAAGTATTTTTGGTACGTTAAAGAATATACTAGAGCAATGTTATCTATTTTAAAAGAACTGCGTCTCGAGCATTCCCAATGATTATCCAGCCTTTGCCTGCTCCGTGTACACACACACATACACACATACTCCGGTCATATACCCCGAAAGAACAATGGTAGCCTGGAAAAACTAGTGATGACAGGCAAAGTAGAAGGCAAGAGACTTTGAGGACGTAACCCTAAAAGATGGTTAGATCAAATATCACAACATCTAGAGATACTAGCTAGCGCGGCAACACACCAGGCCGCTCACCGCAACAAATGTAAAGAGACCATCCAGCATAGAAGTCACAATCCTCAGCACTGAGAGACCGATTCAAGAGAAAGAGCGAGAAAGAATATACCTACTTAATTTACTATACAAACATATACTTATGATACAAAAATAAAATTCCATAATGTTATTTAAAAAACACTTTCATAATTTAAAAATACTTTCATAAGATTTATTCAGTTAGAATGAAATTCTTTGAAAAATCATAGCTCAATATATATTTTGTACTTATAATTTAAAAAGTGAATAATATGTCTTGTTAAAACAGCATTTTACACTACAAATACAACATTAAATATCCTGAAGAATTACACCATATGACAAGTTCATTTTGTAAGCAGGTCTCCAATGTGCTAGTAAGTTTAAATGTGAAAATATGTTTTATTTACATGAATTTACTTTTGCCTAGCAATAAGTCATTTACCATTAATTAAATTTCAAGATAGTGTTTTCTAACAAAATAGGACGATCCTATTAACTTACAACAATATGGCCACAGTACTCTTTGACAAAGTATCACAGAAATAAAATAAAATAGCTATTCAATAAGCACATACAAATAAGGCATACGTTTTATTGTGTATTTCGCGTATTGAAAAACCCTTATTTCGAGGCGATTTGTGCTTAGAATTTAATACTATCGATTTCGCTTATAATATATGTGTTGGGAAGAAAATGTTGGTTGTTTGTTGATTTCTGCTTAAAATATTTTACATTTCAATTTCTTTGTAAAACCCTACGTCGTTCGCGGGGGTATCACGGCCACAACTATTTCTGTCTTAAAGTGTGTTTATGTTATTTACACACGACAAAAGTGAAATTTCTGAAAGGTAGCCTACAACAAATTGAGAAGGATATAGAGTTATGTTTAAAACCTATTTTCAACTTAAAAACAGCAGTGTTAAAGGTACTATGACCTAGTTTAGGTGATATAGTAACCCAGGAATTCTTACTTATTCGTCAGGGGTAGCATCACTGTGGCCAATCTTAAGTAGGGATTTGACCTTATTTAGGGTCGATTACAGATGTTCATGGTAGTGGTCATATTAAAAAATAATAATGAAGGCATAATTACGCTAAATGTTATTTAATGTTCCATCAAAGTGTAACTCGCTTTAATTTATAAAAAAATAAGTGATAAAAGTGCTAATAATTATCAGGTTTAAATTACATTTTTTTGTTTTTAATTTAAAATTAATTAAATTATATGGTCACTATTGCTAAATCACTTTGCAAACTGAAACGATTGTAATGATTTGTCACATAGAAATAAAGTTTTTATTGCTCTAAAAATTGTCAAAAGTTTTGAAAGTGTAATCATATATAAATCTTACCGAGTTAGTAGTTTAATCGATTCGAATGCTAACTTTTTCTTTGTAGTCTTGTACCTAATGGGTATAGCGAAATTGTTACTACATTAGAAGTTAGGTAATGGCCGTTTATTAAGTTGTCTATATTTAGTTTAGTTTTTGTTAATTTTTATTACACTAAAAAATTTATGCTAATTACACTCATAGATTTGGATAATTTCCTGTGTCGTGGGTGCTATGGACACACACAAAGATGAATACACAAACACCCAAACCTCCAGAACAGGCATCCAAATTCATCAATCAGATGTGCCTGGCCGGGGATCAAACCCGGAACCCACTGGATATCAGGCCGATATGGTGACCGCTCCGCTACGCGGGTCATCAAATACATATATACATACAGTAAAAATAACATTTCTTCACTCCAAGCCTCCAAGATAGATACAATACAAAGATAATAGGTCGGGGAAAAAGTCTTTTCGCATTATAGTATGTATGAACTTGTAATAAAATTTCTTTGGCTATAGTATT
>DWLI01002040.1:0-13977 GCA_018249915.1 Cecropterus dorantes dorantes | reverse complement strand
CAATTATTATGTTTTTTTTAGTTGAAAACAGCGTTTACGCCGTCATATTGAAGTTAGGAGCAGTGATAGCCTAATGGTTGAAACTTGGCCTTTCAATCGAGGGTACCAAGGTTCGAATCCCAGGCGCGCACCACTGATTTTTCTGAAATTATGTACGAATTAGAAACTAATTATAACTGGTTTACGGTGAAGGAAAACATAGTGAGGAAACCTGCACACCTGAGAGTTCTCTAAAATAAAAAAAAGAGTTCTCAAAGGTGTGTTAAGTCTACCAATTCGCACCTGGCCAGCCCGGTGGACTATGGCCTGAAACTCTCTCATTCTGAGAGAAGACCCGTGCCCAGCAGTGGGACGATAATGGGTTTATGAAAAAAATGATTGGTTTTAGTATAGTAGTGATAACCTAGACAGAGAGTGTTAAGCTTAGCATATATATAAGTATATCTAGGCATTGCAGCTTATTTAACTTTACATCAGATTTTTATATTATCAGGAGTTAGTTACAAATTAGGTGTGGTGTACTCGGCAAAATATATACTTGCTTAATGAGTATAATCATTTTCAGAAAACCACAAATGTCCTTAACTATTTTAAATGTTCTGAAAAATGTTGTAATCAAAAAGGTACGAATCACTTTGCTACTAACTACAGGCTTTTAGGTTTTTTATAATAATTCGTTTTAGTGCATGTAAGTAACAGTAATACAATTAGGGTGCTGAATAAAGAATGTTTGGATTATTTCTATTTTGGACTACAGTAACAGACGAACGCCCTTCACTTAGGTCATAACTTACCATTAGGTAATTACGCGTATGTAACATATGATATATTTTAACATAATTAGTAGAAATAAATCTTTACCTTTCTTACAGTAATCTCTTTAAGTATTCCGTTGAATCTAATTATTCCTATTTACAAGTATTTTTATATCCAAAAACAATGCGTAAATAAGGTAAGATAATACGAAGTCAAATTCTAAAAACGAATACTTGCTTATATCAGATGATCACATTACTGTTCTATTACCTATGGGGAATAAAGGTTCTCGAGTCGCGACCACGTTTAAGCAAAAGAAGCACAGGTCGCTTCTGACCAGGTGGGCCGATAACTTGAAGAAGACAGCGAGAAATACAGACGGAACGGGACAGGATGGAGTGGCGCCGTTTAGGGAAGGATTGATAAGATGGAATAACTTATTTAACTTACTTAATTTAATAAAACTATCATATATAACTTAAAATTTATAGAAATAATGGAGGCTGAGGGCTAATACTGCCTCTCCTACTTCTACCTAACAACACTAGTGTTAAGTGTTGCTGTATGCTCTAGTTCAAAGGATGCATTAAAGGAAACGTGTTTATCTGAGGCGTTCCAACTTAGTCCACAGAATATTTAATAATTAATTCACCTGAAAAACAAATATTTCAATAAAATTAAACCAATTGTTCCCCCTATACAGCAAATGTGATATTCTTGCCTTTTTTATAGATAATGCTAAGGAACCTTATGTGCGCGATTCCGACTGTCACTTAACAGGTATTTGTGTTTGTCTATAGTACCCATGACAAGATACCATACTGTGAGTATGCCATACTACAAAAATATAGGTAAATATATATATTTTTAAATTGCATAAGCAAACTAGTATACAGTTAACCTGGTGATTAATCGTCATTGCAAGTGCGTTGCTATTAATGACAGTATTATTCTTAAGGACTGCTATAATTCCCTCATATAACTTAGACAGCATCCACATCCTTCCACCAAAACTCTTGAACTGCATTGCAAAGCACTGTTTCTACCACCTTTATCTACATTAAAATTTTATATTATACTCTTAAAATAAATAGTAAAAAGTCTTTGTTTACGAATTTAAGCTTTCGCGATGTATTTCACGAAGGCCCAGATCTGATGAGACGCCCGCGTTAATTAATACCGTCCATTAGCATCGCTCGCTCGTCTCAGAGCGCTCTATCGCTCTAAATGCAATTAGTTTACGCCGAGACACCGCGACACTCGCTCTCAACCTAAATATAATTCGCCTAATAAGATTACTCCGTAGAGTGTTCCTACGAAAATATTCCTCTATTTAATATTGTAACTTCTCCCTAGTGACATGAGTATATTTAGTAACTTAGAAGTTACTTTAGGAGTGGGAAATTCTTTAATCTAAATTTTTAAAATGTTATACAGACTATACATGTACCAAATATTTATAATAAATATTATGAAGTTTATATTAAGTATGGTGTTTATAATTTAGTTTTATATACCTTTTTATTTACAAGCAAAACGATCAACGGATGTTTATTGTAATAACGAAGCTAAATACCCAATAAATAATTATAACAATAAATTAAAATTAGATTATATACGTAAAATATTTAAAAAAATAAACCAAAATTAATATTATAAAATGAGTGTCTAAATAAATTAATAAAACATGAACACATAAATAAACCATCTAAAATGGCGGTTAGAGGCATTGTTGCTAAAGTTCTGGCTTCATTGGCCTGCTGTACACAAAAATATGAGGACTGACTGGATTTTTACTTTTTGTTATTTTACTACAAAACCTAAATAGCGTGTACCAGAAAATTTAAGATTATAATACAGAGGGTAACAAAATTCGTCCATGCTAAATTGTAGATCTCAATTGTATATGTTACGCCATTAGATGGAAATTGTTTCGTTTGCGCGTATTAATTTGCGAACTAATTGCAAAACGGTGTACATTCGCCATTTGTGACGTTGTAAAATATATATTATCTATAAATATTATATTTGCATGTAAGCAACCATTTAAATTTTCACCTAATGATATTATATTCTAAAGTATTTATTTTCACACCTTTACTCATCCAGAAATTTTTATTTTATCCTTGTTCATTGCTTATGCTTTTTTTAAATTTCAATGCATGCAAAGTACGACTACGATATAAACTTGTCTCACTCTGACAGTAAAGCCGTACCTAGTATTGGGACATCAATAGATTGGCGACGACGATGTTTTTTTTTTCAGATTTTCAGTGATGCTATTATTTATTGTTAAAATTCAATCCATTCTATTGAGGTCTCCACTAGACATGGACCCTCCTGTAATGGGCGTTTATGCTAAGAGTCGTGACAGTCGAGTCGTGATATGCATTTTGGTGACCACTGTAGTTAAACACGAACGCGTTTCCTGCTTTGCCAGGTTGTAGAGTAGCCGTAGAAGGTACCAGTGTAGTTCGACCGGGTAAATACCACCATTACACCTACCTACCAATTCTAGGGTGAAGCAGTTCTTGTGTTTCGGTGGTGTGGTTGCCGGCTCACTTATGCCGTATACCGGCTTGAGGCGACCATCTTAGTCCTCAGGAGTAGCAACGCATCTGTGATCGACTTCGAATAGAGCCCCTGTTCCATACGAAGTTACTTACAGATGTCCGTAGGCGGTAGTCACCACATACTCATATCAGGTGGACTGCATACTCGTTTGCTATTGCAATGAGATAAAAAAAATGTCTTGAATTTTGTCGCTTAGTCGCTTCCGAGTGGTAGTCTTGTGATTTACCCATCTTAGCATTACTACAAAAGTATCAATAAAAATACTGGTACCAATAATAATTATTCGTTTAAATGTATGTAGTAAACGATTCAAACATACAATCAATTATATACCTAATTGAAATTAATTACAATTATCCCATTGCATTCAAAATGGGTCTCAAATTCAACTCAGTGCCAAATATGTTAATTAATTTTAAACTATTATTTGTTTTGGTTATGAAATTAGCAAAGCAAATAAAATTATGTCTGTTATGTTGACCGTGAAATAATTTATTTGTAGTAATTACAATTACATTTACATTTAATGGAAATGTGATAAACATTTTACGGTTATAATTTTGCGGTGCTGGTCCATTGCTATGTTACGCTGAGGAACATTGTCCGCATTTTGTCTTTAAATAGTCCATATTATCAAATTACTTATAGAGCACTTCGTGGTAAGTATGCGGTGGATCTATGTACACCTACTGTTAGGAGGATTTTGTAACCTCCTGTAGCCGGGGAGTAGAATACGGTTACGGTATCCCCTGCCTGTCGTAAGAGGCGGCTAGAAGAGAGCTTTTGGCGTTGCAGGCGGCTAGAGTGGGAGCAGGAACCGCCCAGCAGGAACAACCCCAAGGAGGACAACGGCATGTGTGGCTGCATGTCGTCGCAGATACTGGAAGACGCAGGGGGACAGTTACACGTCCCCAAGAGATGAGCCCGAAACGGGGGCACCAGTGCGTCCCATTGGAAATCCCCAGCAAACGCTGAGGAAAGCCACCGAGGGGGCTTTAGTGAGTAAAAAATCCACATAACCCAGAGTCTCTTCCAATGCTTCGGCGAACCTTTAGAAGGTTTCCCCCCGTCACAAAAAGGACTTTATAAAAAAGATAGATGTGATGTAAAATGTTCATTTCCCATAGACGTCATAACTAACTTTTACATGCCACCAATCAGCACTATATCTGCTATGCTATACTTGAAGTGGCTTAAGTTGTAAAAAAAAAACTCGTAAAGATATTATCTTCTTTATTTCATAATAGGAGCTTACGTATACTCATATGTTGGTAAGTGCCCAAAACCCAATAATCAAATTTAAATAAGAACAGTCCTATTAGAAGTTAGCTACAGATTAGTAACACACAGAACTAAATCGAAACCCCTCGGTAAGTATGTCTTCCTTACCATAAATTCAAAACACAACAGCTCTTATCACTACTGTTATTAAAAACAAGTATCTATGCGCTAGTGATTTTGTATAAGAACTACAAAGAGCTCTATACTATCTTCAAAAACAGGAGATCTCCAAAGACTTTTCCAAAATATTAGTTCTATTATTGTTAAATATAATATTCGTAGCAGCTTTATTTAGCAACCGAAATATTCAAGAACAAAAGATTAAATCCCCTGAAAAGCCATAACAACGTTTATTCGTAATAACCTCACAATCGAGTCGTAAAGCAACAATTAGCAGCGCAGAAGTCGAAGCGAGAGACGGCATTAGGGCCCATTTACACCAGGTTACCAGGCGAGTTCGCTTGTTCGAAATAGCCTATCAAACATTGTAAACACTTATTCTTTGCCAACTGAGTTCGGTCTGAAAAGTCTTCCATCCATCGACGACGATAAACCTACAGTAAGCAACAAGCATCAATAGCACACAGCTCATTCGGCAAGTTGAAGTCACTTTCCGAATTCATTCGATGATTGTAACCATAGACTTAATGTAAAAACACGAAGAAGTCTGCCCCCTGTGGTAGGCAAAATAGGTTGCCAATGTCGGTTGACTACGATGTAAACGAGCCCTTAGGCTTTGCCCCAGCTCAATGGGTCGCAACGCTATGATATCAGCTTCGGCCCTAACACAAATTATTAGTCTCTAAATGTAACCATACTTGATGTAAAAACACAAAGAAGTCTGCCCCCTGTGGTAGACGAAATAGGTTGCCCATGTAGACTGACTTCGATGTAAACGAGCCCTTAAGCTTTGGCCCAGCTCAATGGGTCGCAACGCTATGATACCAGCTTCGGCCCTAACACAAATTATTAGTCTCTAACCTTCCCTTTCTTTCGTCTCCGCTCCGGGAACTCTCAATAGATTCATTAAGACTCTAACGAGATCTTCCAAAGCGAATTACGAATGCTTTGTTTTGTTAAATGCGATTTATTTATTACAATATTTCGTCATACGCTTCGCGTTTCTTGGAACTTCCTCTCAATGGAAATTGAAAAGTAGTCTTTGAATTGTAAATTCTACTGTCGGGGCATAATACAATTGGGAGAGATATCTGTCAATTTTATAATGTCATTAAAATGTAGGTTTCTGCTGATACATAAAAGATATAGAAATATAAACATACGAAATAATATAAGACATTATGAATTTATTTTATACAATATACTAACACTCACATGTGAACATTCACAATTTCTACGATAATTGTACTTTTTTACAACAACTATATTATTTAAAACTACTTGTAACTTCAAGTTATTCAAAGTGCGGACTTATGCATATACATTGAAGCATTATGTGTATGATTTCAATTTTTTGTCATATATTTGAAGAGATAGTCGATCATAACAAAGGACTTCAAAGAAAGAAATAAATGAATTCGAATAAAAGGTCATAAAACGATAATCAGTTATCCCATGAGACATTGAAAAGAGCACGTAAAAACCATCTGTTAGAGAAATTATGCAAATGCAGAGATTAAGCACCTTTACTGTAGCGTTAAACTTAAATCGATTGGAAGTGTCGAGTCGACGACGCCTAAATCGCAATTCGTCGAAAGGTATTTTTCAAACCGACTGCGACGAAGCGATAAGAACCTCCAAAAATGTGACCGAATTTCAATCAAATTTATGAGTTATGATAATGATTATTGGTGCTTTATCTGAACGCGGCATAAAATTTGCAATTTGACTGAAAAGGTGTACTCTACTGTAACAAATTCGTCGGCAATCGTAAGGCGACGATAACGATTCGGAAAATTAATCTCGGAATAAAAAAACTTAATGTCTGAGGGGGATCGTCGGTACTTCGCCCTGAGATTCGACAAAGAGAGTTAAGCGAAATGGAAATTGCTGCATAGTTTTAAAATTAGTACTGATATAGAAATGGACGTAATGGCCTCCATTCGACGGCTGGGATTTCGTATAATTACAATGTGATATTTTTGTACAAATTAATACAGGTACTCGGGAGGCTGTGCGTGATTAATGATGACAGATTTGGTTGAGTACAAACAATATCTGGACATAGTAATAAATCTGTAAACTTTACACAAATTTATAGTAAAAAATATTACCTCTTTTTACTTTTTAAATACATATCATGAAAAATCGTACTCATATTTAATAATGAAATGACTTTAAGGGTACGGTAATGACTTTAAGGGTACTTTAAAATTCAGTACTTATTTATGTATTTAAAAATACTCGCATGTAGGAGCTATCAGTTGTCACCATATAGTTTGGACTTGCAGAAGGGTCCGTGTTCGATTCTAGCCTAATCTAGGTAATAGAATTTGATTACTGATTAAGGTCTCGTTACTTGTGTGCTAGATTTTGTTTTTGTTTTTAGCATCTGTAACTTAGAAAATCCTTATATAGAGTTATGAGTGTAGAAAGCGTTAATTTGTTACTTGAAAATTTAAGCTGACCTGTATGAGTTCGTTTATACAAATTTAATATTTATTTAAACGCGAAGTTGTACCAAAGGAAAAATAAAAATTAAGAAAAATATTTTATCCCTCTCCCAATCTGCAATAGAAATATTTTATCTGCAGTAAGTTGTAATACTTAACGAAAGTCACCGAATGAAATCTTTGTTCTTTGGCACCCCGGGAACAGGACCGCTCGCAGCGATTGAAATTTAAAATATTGTACCCTTTGCCATTATGCGAGCTTATTCACCCTTGAAATATCCCTAGGGGCGCCAGGTACAGCGATTGGGGAAAATATTTTACACTTGTTACTAAGGATGTCGCTTTCAAGTCTGCTTCTACCCGCCTAATCGCGAGCGAAAAGCGACCCTGCGTCTAAAACCTAGCGTTTATTTCCCGCTTGCGGCTAGGGTAATCCTGCGGAAATATTTATGAAAAGCACTTAATTAGTATGTCGAGAATGAAAAATTGTTATTGAAACCGAGTTGATTGAACTGGCGTTTCATAACTATGTCATTTTGGATGCGACAGTAATGAAAACGTGATTAATCACGAGGCGACTCTCGTCAGTGCTTTTAGTGAAATGGTACGCGACGCGTGATTCTGCAATTTATGTTCCCACTATTTTGTTTTTGCTGTACTTTTTATGGGTGTATGAATTTATTGCACTTTGGGATGGCCGGTTCTTTGTTGTGAGTTATGAATAGTTTTTTATTACTAGGAAAGACTTAGGTTTATATTTCCAGCCTAATGATATCTTGTCCTAGTATATTTGCTATATATAATATAAAATTAGAACGAAACCAAAACTTATTAAGAACTTCGCAAACAATAATTTACTACACGTTTCAAGCAATCAAGTCAAGTTCGACCAGCAAAATTGGTTCGATAATTATGAATATATGAACTAATGCCTGTAAATGTGTCAGACTACCAACTTTAAATTCATCAATAAAAAAATAAAAAATAATGGACATGAAAGACAGCTATATATTGTTACATTTCGCCAAACTTTTTTTAGTATAATAAATTAGTTTATTTGCCCAATTACACAGTTCTTACCAACTTTTCACATAATATTTTTAACTCTGAATGAAGCAAAATACGAAATTGTCCATTCATTAAAATCCACAGCGGTATTATTTGGAAACAATTTATTCCGTTGCACCGTTCAATCTACCCGCGGCACGTTTATGTTCACTAAGCGTAAAGTTCGGTACAAAAATAATTAAGCAAATAACTTCACTCATTAGTCAGCAACAAACCCATAATAATAAAGGTGCATAGACAGCGTAGCGTACTTTGCCCGCATTACTCCGCATTACGTCCGAACCACTGAGCGGAAGGCCAACGTTTACTTGATAAAATAAATTTGTACAAAACAAACGCATTCGTTGCGGCAATATGAATCTACCTCTGAAGTCGTGCTAAGCCGCATGGAAGCGGAAAAATGGAAGCGGGGTAGTTAATATGTGAATGTTTGGCCAGAGCCAGGAATGTTCACGATATGAGGACCGCGCTGATGCGATCAGGAGCAAAAATCTGCGGGTCAAGATTTTTATCGTGCCTTTTATTGATTTTACACAAAATAAATAGTAAACTGACTGACTGGTAAACTGTGCTTAGGTACATAATCTGTAGTCTAATTTATCAAAATTAACCAACTTTAATAAAAAATAAACATTACCCTACTTCTGACGCAGTCGCGTAAAAACTTGGTTAATTCTTATATAAAGTATATGCATATAGCAATGAAGTGCACTCTATATAATAATATATACAACGGAGAAGTTACTCACTTTTCACTAATCGTCGCAAACCCCAAAGTACCTACTAAAGGTAGAACCATGATATTTCCACCATCAGTTTAAATGTCCCACTAGAAGATTACCAAATACCCACTAAGAAAGATTTTTTAAATATCCCAACCCTAAGTATAACTTCCTTATTGAAGGGGTTTAATGTTCATATATTTTTAGTATAGTATATAGTATCGTAGTTAGTTAAGTATTTTACTCAATCTGTCTTTTAATTAAGTGTAAATGTATTATAAAATTATTTCAGACCTTAATTTTATTAGGAATAAGTTTTTTAGTATCACAAATGTCAATAAAAAGTCTGATTATATCGTTAATAAATTTTAATTCATTAATCATTATATCGTAGTTCAAAGATTAACGTAATAGGATTCGTATACTGTATCTATTTATACCTCCACTGCATGTCTCTCCTACGGGTAATTAAGATTCGAAACCCATCTGTTACATTACACCCAAACCAGACGCCCAACATAACTTTGAATACTACACACAGATTATTACACCAATATTAAACACCATTGAACGAGCATTTACGGGAAATTATTTGCTGGAATGATGCAGGTGTAAATTATCGGAAAGGAAATAATTGTACAAAGGCGATTAAGGGATTAACACATTATAAAAATGGATAGTATGAGCGCTTTTAAACATCCATTTAATTTTAAACCCGGACACTATCGAAAACCTATATTATAAGTGTAATATATACATTGACGTCGAATCAGTGGTCGACGATTGTCTGTCGACGACTGTCGATTGTAAAATATTGTTTTATTAGTATTTCAAACATTATCAAGGTTTTAAACTAAAGTTCTCGTGTACTTGGTACATTTTAATAACACGCTTTCTACACTCACAGCCACGCACTAGGATTTTCTCCTGTGTCGCGGGTGCCATGGACACACAAAGACGAATACAAAAACACTCAGACCCAGAACAAATATCTAAATTCATCATTCAGATGCCTGTCTGGCCGGGAATCGAACCCGGGACCCACTGCGCGTCAGACCGCTCCGCCACGCGGGTCGTTTAACATGTACAGAATACGCGAAACGCTGTTAAAATTCCATACGACCGGGTCGAAATATCGGCAATAAAGGAATTAAAAATCCGCATATCATAAGTACCCATTACATATTATATTTTTGTAAATTATCTTAATTCAGTATATTATATTAAATAATATTACTCTATGATCAATAATAATCGCATGTATTATAAATTTACGTAATATATGCATCCTCAAATTGATACAGCAACAACGTAAACAAAATAAATGTCGAATTTAAACCGGTAATTTACTGAGTTACTCATAAGGTATCACTTTGACAACCAAAACTTTGACTATATCTGATATTATTTCCTAGAAAAAAAAAGTAAAACAGGGATAAATAGGGATTTGACTTTATTTCTTTATTTGGGCCTTGACGTTTGTAATTTTTAATAAAGTTTAAAACATAAAAATATCTTTACAACTCACGACCAGGTTCAAATCAGTCTTTGTGATAGCGAAGATTAAATAAAACTTTCAATCATTACCATTTTAAGTATTTCAATAGTAATCAATCTTCAAAATGATATATATCTAGCTTGTTGACCCCAGACCTTACCATAGCCTGTTTACTTATTAACTGAACAGGGATTATTTACGAATAAAAGTACTAAGCAATCTGTTAATTCAGCTCGGTGTAAAAGCAGCATAAATTTAAGCCGAATTGAAGTGTCAGGCGTAACGAGACTGGCTCGCGGTAGGGTGGCCATTCGTTAGTCCAACTCTTTGGGTAAGGGCCCCAGCAGACAGTCTACTTTTAACATCGGAGATTAACGGTTTAACTGTTTCGGAAACTAGCAGCGGAACTTTACAACGATCCTCACTAAAATCCCGCACAGGTTGAACGCGGCCGTACCTATTTTTGGACACTTGATGCAAGATTTAACGTGAAAAACGCATTGCAGCTTCAAGCAGTCGCTAAAACGCACGTTTATTTTCAATATGTAATGTCTATTACGACATTAACCCATTAACTTAACCATTAACTTGAGCAGTGGTAGACAAGTCCATCTATTTTACGTTTAGTTAATTTTTCTAAAAAATTAAAGAGAAATTAAAGTATCATACAATGACAGTATCATTGAATAAATAAATTTCGAGCTATTATTAATTTAAAATCTTACGTATATAATATCGCGACCGATCGCAAATCACTACAACGAGATGCAGCATCGATGCAATCGCAAAAATTCGAATCGCTGTAGCTAAAAGTAGCATGTCTGCTAGAGCCATTAGTCCAACTCTTTTGGTAAAGCGACCCCAGGATAAGCCGGTTGCAATGTTAACATTCTTTTCAATAACGACAGAAGGGGAGATCTGAGTACGCCGTGTCTTGTTTATTGGATTTTTTGTTGCAATCTACATATGAATGGAAACTACAATCTGTTGGACGCTGAACTCCATTGAGTCGACTCACGTTTGTTTAATCTCCATTGTAAACTGTTTGTTCTTAATATAAACCAAATTAAAATTTCGTGTATTATAAATACAAACAGTAGCCGTATTTTTTATCTTTGTTTGTTAGGGTGTCCTAATAACTACAATTATAATCTTGTCCGACGGCTATTATTTGTTTATTTTGCATTATTTACAGAAATGTACTACTAGATAATCACATTTGAAATAATCGCATGTTTTTTAACATAATATGTTCACATTTAATTACAATTAGAACCTGAAATATTAATGTTTAATCAAAAATATTTACAACAAACAAGGTATTAAATATATCGTTAATATTACCAATTGAACACCACTATTTAATGTCTTGACGTATTAACAAAGCCATTTTAGCAATTACTAATCAGTAAGTATAACTACAAAATTGACGACTCCAAGCATTTCGAAATGGAATACATAGACCACTTTAAAGTTTAAAGTAACAACACGCGTGTTGGTCTCTTTAATAAGTGCCGCGCATGATAAATCGGATCAAGTGCAAAAGGATGCTGTCCCTCTTTGTCACCTGTACCAATCAATCTTCCATCTCTTTCATAGGGGTTGCAGATTTAACACGAGGCTGCGTAGTAAAAAACTTAATGAAAGTGTGGCTTTAGTTCTTAGCATCATTATCGACGGCTTACTGGATAAAAGGTTTCGGCTAAAACGTATGTCGGTTAGGGCGAAGGGAAGAAAGTTGGACATTTGAATAACCACAATTTTATCCCTGATTAAGCTTACTTAATCCTCATCCCAATTATTTTCAACATAGTTATCATAGTGTCTCTTATACGAGATTGAAATAGCAAACGAACAGCCCATCTGGTTGATGGTCGCCGCTCTTAAACATCTGTAAGAAACTTCATATAGAACTAGAGACTAATATCTGATTTTTTTCTGAAATAAATCCCGGATAAGTTGCTTCTAGTGAGGACTCAGAACTGAGGACTCAGGTGGTTACCTCATAAAAGTGAATCGCCAATCACACTCTTCCACTACGTCAAAAATACTCCTCACTAGAAATAGATGTGATGGTGGTACCCCCCTGGTCTAATACTCGGTCTACCACTTTTCAATTAATATTAATATTGATATTAAATTCAAGATATGACATGTAGTGTGTCATAATTTACATACTTGTTCAATCAAACGCTGTTTGTATTCAAATCATACCTAATATCTGTAACAGTTGCTCATGAGGCCTAAGTTTGTAAACAGTGTGATATTACATAGAAACAACAAACATGACTACAAACACATGTGTGAGTAGTAGTATGTTTGTATGTAGTAAGCTACTACATACAAGTACTTCTACAATTAAATCGAAAATATTTTGATCAATAAAAAAACCTTGTTAAGTGGTGTAGTAAATTAATAACGACAAACTTATTATCAATCTTATATCAATAAATCAATATACCATATAAAAAAAGTTTACTGCTTAAAATGGCATACGAGTATTAATCAAAGTTATACAAATATAAGTACAACTTGGTATTTTTTTAGTTTTAAACTAGCAGAGCAAAATACCAAGATTTATGACGCATATAATTTTATACAAAACATTTTTTTGTCAACAAACTGTCACTCTTTGTAGAGCAATACTTAACAAAAAAAATAAGAAAGTATATAAACTGCTCTCCCAAGTCTGTATTATATTGTACATATCTATATCATTGAGAATTGTTAGAATAGGCTTATAAACCTTATAGGATTAAATAGACTCAAGTACAACCATTTTACACAAATACCTTTAAAGGTCATGGCATAAGAGGATACTGTAACAGCCATGGCGCTCTACACCAAATTTAATATTTGTATTAAAATAGGGGTATTAGGCTAATATTATCAAAATCGCGTTAACCTCTCATGTTACTCGTGCCTACGTAATACGATTACTTTGTAATACCTTCAGATAACCTTTAAACACCTAGTTTAGTTTATATAGGGGAAGGTAAACGTAAAGGCACAATGACAAAAATAATTTTTGGCCGTAACATAATAATTAAAGAAACCGTAACAAAAATATTTTAAACGCAAAATTTATTTATTGTTTATACTAAAAAAAATTTTTAACAAAAAATAGAAACCGACTTCGATAACACAAAAAAGTAGAAAATAATTGATGTATATGTTGAGTTAGTACATACACAGTACATAGTACATAGTCCTGAAATCGGCGCTCGACATATTTCTCTAGATATATGAGCGGTTTATTACGAATTAAATTACGCAAAGACTGTCTGTTTATGCATTCTTTTTAACGATATTATTATCTAAGTTGTTACGTAGCTCAAAGCAGATGCACAGCTCTAGTGCATCCAGCAACCTGAGGAGCTGACGCAGCACCTCGAACGGCCCAACATGTGGGAACAAACGGCTCTCCGAGCTCTCACGTTGACTCGGTGTCACACCTCTAGTATTAAGTCTAAAATGTAACTAATTTTATCTATAATCAAGTACT
>DWLI01002039.1:0-13978 GCA_018249915.1 Cecropterus dorantes dorantes | reverse complement strand
TAGCCAGCATCCAAATAAAGCAAATAAGAAAATGAGAAATTTCTTATAAAATAAAATATGATATAAAGTAACTAAGATTGACAAAAAAAAAACAAAATAAACTGTAATAAAATTATAATGAATCGTATTATTAGTTTTTATTTCACAAATTTCAGTATTATAACTATAAAGTAAAGTTAGGCGCAGTATATAAAGTTAAACGCTTATCCCTATTTTTTCAGGATAATAATTGCAGAGATCTACATTGTCATTTAGCATGTCAACAGCATTGTCACTATCATCAGTCGATTCTCTTATAATGTCAATATAATATCTTAGGTTTTCGGCATATTGGGTTTCCCAATTTTCGCCAAAATGGGCTTTTAGTAATTTTTTTACGTCACCAATTTTTAATGAACTAATTTTTACTTTCCCTGCTTCGATGGAACCAACCGGGACTCCGTACATAGTTTTATTTTTTTTAATAATGGATTTGTATACTCCTAGATTAGTATGATAATTAACTTCACCTTTTATCAAAAACCGTTGCGGATTATTTTTAACTCTTTTCAGATAAAAACGCTTACAGGGTAGAAATTGGAAGTGATATTCCCCTGGCCGTTTAAGTAAATTAATGCCCAATTGTTTCCAATCAAAAACAGGAGAATCGATCCCAAGCTTAGTGACTTTCCCATACTTGTCATATATATCGATATAAGATTGTGGAAGTATTATCTGCTCTTTGTTTTTGATTTCCTTTTCTATTAATCCGAATACCCTGTCTGCTGGTAAAAATGAGTGTCCTGGCACTGGAAATATTAACTCAATCGTTTTGAGGTTCCTGTGAGCTTCGTTGACTAGCCAATATGAGAGCATAGTGATCATGGTGCTATTTTTATTCTGGGACCCACAGCCATCTCCCATTAATCTTAAAGAGTTTATACCATCCAAGTTGGTATTTTTAATGAAATGATAAAGGGCTGAAGCTATTTCGTTGGACGATTTGCTGTGAGTGTTTTCGGTCCAGCAGTATATATTAACATTTTCTTTAGCAATGTTATTCGTCTCATTGCCTTTCACTATGGTAAAATTGTACATATATAATTGTCGACTGTAATAAGCTGCTTGATCAGGCACCTTCGGTAGAACCTGATTTTTCTGGCAGTCGAAACTAATAGTTAAAACTTTGGAATCATGTTCCTTCAAAAATTTATAAAAACATTTTGCCTTCAGTTTGTGAAGCCTTAATTCACCCATTATTTGAGCTTTTTTTATGGAGTTTTCTTCATGTTTGATCCTTTCTGTTAAAGCCAAACATTTAGAGCATACATCTACTCTAGGGGTAATGAAGCCTATATTATAATTTGCATTAAATATAGTTCTGAAGAAGCATTGTCGAACCTTTAGGCGTTCATTACATTGCTGCATATACATTCGCCACATTTTTCGAACATTCAGTTCTGATGGGACATATTTACGAACTGACGTAGCGGAACGACAATAATGTGATTCAATGCATTTAAACGATTCAATGAACTTCATTACAGATTCTCTTCTCTCCATATTTTTTTTTGAAATTCTATCTCCACCGCGGTTCTCTTGGGGAGGTTTACCAGTAATAAAATAGTTTTTCGCAATGGTGCGGATTCGGTGCTCAGTAACACTTAATACTCTTTTAAATAATTTCTGACATACTTGAACCACTGCGTAAGGTTTCTGAAACTTACGAATAAAAACTCTAGTGTGACATAACATTACACCTCTCTTACGCTCACCACCTATTTTTCGTGATGGTAATTTCACCTTCATATATTTTAGGATAAAGTTATCTTGAAATTGCTTCTCAGGTTTTGAATAAAAAGCTTCACGAAATTTTCTAAGATCCTGAGATGTCAGTTGGGCGCATTTCATGTGTTTACTTTTATGACTACATGAAATTAATAAATTGGGTAGCGTTTTCGGCATATACCTGTATTAAAAATAATACAAATATCTTAGGAGCTTAAGTTTATAAAAAATATCATCAAAAAAATCAAATCAAACTACTTTACAAACTAAATTACCAATGGTAACAACGTAGTTTTAAGAACAGGAGCAGCAATGTAAGTAATAAAAATTCTAAGATTATGAGCTACATTAAAAAATATTATTTGTAATATGTTACTTATTTTTGTATATACAATTGCTACCTTTTAACGTTAACCAGCCCCTTAAAGGAAAACTGAAATCAAATGGAAGTCTGCCCGATTTTCGTATTAAATGATGCACTGCATTGCATAAACACGTCCTACTTACGACTCAAATCATCGTTGATAAAAGTTTGAAAATTAGTACCTTTCGCGTTTTTTTATGTTGCGTTTCAAATTATCAGGGTTTCTCTTACTTTTTCTGGCTTTATTTAGCGCTACTAGTGTGACATTAAAGTCCATAATTACAACAAAAACAATAAAAACCTGTTACCAAAAATCACAGCGTGTGCATAGAAACTAGGTTACGGCTGGAATGACGGTTTGGCGTTATACTCAAATTTGATTGGCTCATTTCAAAGGTGGCGTATTTGCATCGTACATTTGTCTTTAAAGAGGCGGATTTGCACTTTACCTACGATTTTAACTAAAATTTTACACTGTTTAGAGGCTTTTATGCTCTAAAACAATTTTACACACACGTTCAGGAAAATATTTACTTTCATATAATATAAAATACTTAATTTTGTAATTTTATGCAAAGTGGCGCTTTTGCTTTTAGACCCCTCAATTAGTTTCAAAAAACACGTTCCACCAAAATCAAAGAACCGAGCGAACTCGGTCAACCAGGTACGTAAGTATATACGAGTAATATGTTAGTATAAAACTCTGAACTATGTTAAATTCTAAGATTTACCTAAATTTTACTTTAGGTAGAATGCTAATTTGTCAACTTATTAACGGATAAGTCTGAAATAATCTAAAATCATGGTTTATTTCGAGATCCTTATCTCAGTATTCCCTTGGCTAATCTTAGGTTTTACTTAGAAAAAGTGTCACGTCTAGATACGTCTTATGTCTAGATACTTTTATTTTTTATAGGTATTGTAAATACATTAAATTATATTTACATGAAAATGGATGTATCTACATTCACATGGCGCTAACGCCTCTCGTTTGGTTAGTTTTAAATTTCCTTAGATTTATGTTAGAACCTTACTTAAGTTGGAGCTTAAAATACAATATAAAAAATGTAAGGAGTACACTTGAGGATAATTATTATAATATTATAAATGTCTGAGGATTACATATTTATATGCTAATTAAATCGTAATGATACTTAAAATGGCTCATAATGATGATTAAAACATTTATCACCCGTGCAATACATTAAAGATTTTGACTGATAGACATTAGAAATAAATTTGTGTTCATTATTTTATACTCAGAAGCAAAATTTACCAATCATTATTGTGATACCTAACATGTATTAAAGTCTATTGGTAAAAGCTCGAAAATCGTAACGTTTTGAGTAATTGCTTATGTTGGTAAAACTTAAGTTTTACCGATAAATCTTAAAGATTTACCGTAATTACGGCATTTACAGTAATATTATAGAATATATTTTTTTAAGTATACTATGTATAGGATATGCATTATATTCTTTAAAAATATATTCTTAAGTAGATACCGAAATATGTCTTAATTATTAAATTTATATTATATCATAAAGTAATAAAAGTCTACTCACTCGTGATTTGATTAGGGTAGCACCAACGCTAAACATATTTGTCTCTATAGTAGCGGTGTAACCCAGGTGTGCTCTGGGTTTAAGTAAGGCTTAAGTAAGTATTCTATTTAATCCTTAGGGATAACAACGCTTTTCTGACTTTATTACGATCCTTGTTCTAAATAAAATCTGTTCAAGATTCCATAGGCTGCAAGGACAATTATTTATATTCGAAGATAAACTGTAATGCTCATATGCTACTTTAAAATAAATACCTTTTAATAATGAGCTGTTTAGCTAAGGATAATGTTATCACGTAAAGTGGAGACAAATTAAATCAAATTGAGACGTGTTCCTGCATAATTAGCATGCATCGTACATTGACCGTTTGTTTACTCGCCCGGTAAAACAAAGCACCCTTTTAAATAAATTAAACTGAAACAGGAGGAGAACGTCGAGGAGTATACTCGAGAGTTTCTGTTTGTGACATAATTTACGATTAGTTAACCTATGATGATAAATATAATAATCTGCTAGCTCAAACATAACATAACTCATGACAGATTCCTAATGCTGCAAAAAAGAGCAAATATTATTTAATGTTTATTATAATTTAGAATATCATTATTTATTATTATTTCTATAATAATTGATTAAGGCTTCATAAAACAACATAACACTGTGAAGGTATATATTTGAATACGTACCTATAACTAAATTTAACTAAGTGCGATTTTTCTTCCATAAAGAAAATTCTACAATGGATTGCGTCCGACCTTTCACAAATTTAGAAAATTAAATGTACATGAATACAAATGTATCATAAACTGTGTGTATTAAAATGTATTGTATTGTAAAGTATGGATATTTTAAAATAAAATTATATACGTAACATGAGTAAGTTTTTGAGCACTGAACATTACTTATGAGAAATTGTATTTTCTAAATTATGCAATAAAAAGAAAATGTACACGATATTAAAAGCGCCAGCCAGTTTTGGATAGCATTTTAACCGTTATTTCTTCTAGCAGCAATGAAACACAAAATAAAACAGCGAACATTACAGTCCCTACAGGATTTAAAATTGAGCCTTATACTCTATAGACATTTAGTTGGTTGCAATTTTTTATTGTCCCCAGTAATGAGCGGCGCTGGTGCCGAGTTGGCAGTCCTGGGGTACGAAGTGGCGCCGGCTTTGCTGTGAGTACGTCAATTTACTCCTAATTACGTTTAAAATATAACAGGTCATAAAATATTGTAATTTGTTTTCTATTTAATGAAATATTTATTAAATTCGTTCTTTATAGAGCTGGAGCAGCCTTCGTTTTCCTATTGGAGACGATGTGGGTAGTCGCGTTATTTGTTGACCTGTTAGGTCGACGAGGAGAATACACACTGTCTCTAAGATGCTGGGACTTCATGCGGTGGTCGTGTGGTAGAGCAAGAGCTCCGTTCTACGCGTGTGTTGCTACCGCGTTGCTGTTTGCCAACCTCACCCTCTTTGCCACTACTGCTGGTAAGGGTAGCATGTTTCGTAGAGCCTTAGCATCAAACTAGGGGATTAGTCTACAACTATTAATAGAGTCATTAATAGTTGTAGACTAATCGGATTAAGGAATGATTAGATCTTGAGTTTTATGTCTTAGAATTTTAGATTTAATTATGTATGCATGCTATGTATGTATGTTAGCATGCTTTTGCACGCGTTTCCAATACTATGACTTCCGCACAAAAACAATCAATATATGTGAAAATCCGGTTCATGGCACGTTTCTGCTTACACTCATAAAAATTTCTAGTTGTTTCATTAAAATCTCAGTTCTTGCAACAAAGCGACGCAAGTGTTATTATGATTTACTTTCATTTTGCATACCAAATGAAATGTATTGAATAAGAATGTTCTATTTTTAATAGTACAGGAAGTTTCTTCGATTCTGCAGTGAAAGATGTGTTTGCGTTGTAGTTTGCCAAAATAATGTTTTTTGCGTACTACTCGTAAGCTAATTTTAGCATACTTTTGAGTATATAGGGATGAAAGTTCACAATATTGATGCTATATTCAAACGAGATACTTTTGATGTTTAGAAATTATTTACGACTGCACTTTCATTAAGGACTGCATTTCTCTTGTAATTACATTTTTTCTTTTTTATCTTTGTAACAGATATATCGTAGATGCTTTGTAGATAATAATTATTAATAATAATAGTAAGCAATCTGTCGTCCATTTTTACCACTTATTTTATTACCAAGCTAATTATTCGAGAATAGCAATTTAGTTGAAGCACCCAACTTCAAAATTTTTAAAATATTATGCCAGCAACAGAAAAAAATCAGCTGGCTGGCAAATATTTTTCGTGACCTCGTTTTTGATACGTGTTGGAAATTGGACATTTTGTAGAACAAATATTTTTTCGACAAACTCAGTTAAAAAAATACTTGATAGAAATTAATTGATAATAGCGTTTTTATATTTCAATATTAATTTAATTGAAATTCTATTTTAAGGCGATTAAATACTATAAATAAGTCTGTAACCAATTCCATTTGGAAAACAAATTTCCCCCATAACAGTAACTTTTCCTTAAATAGGCCCTAACTCGAATAAGGGAAGAACGTCGTATAAATATTGTCGGGCGTTCATTTCCAAAACTCAGTGTTTCATTGAGAAGCTAGAGATAGGGTTAAAGAAATATATTTATAATGTTTACTATGTTATTAACTATGGTTTCACTGGTATCATGGTCACACTTATTTTCAACGTGAACTAGTTAGTAAGGTGATAGAACCAGTGTAGTTTAACCAGGGAGGTACCACCGCCACACCTATTTCTAGCGTGAAGCAGTTCTTGCGTATTGGAAGGGTGGTTGCCGTGTCACTTATATATGAGGCGACCATCTCAGTCTTCGGCGTAGCAATGCATCTGTGATCGACTTCAGAAAGAACCTCTGTTCTACATAAAGTTGTTTACAAATATCCATGGGCGGCATTAAACACTGACAATCAGGTGGACTGCATGCTCGTTTGCTTCGTCAATCTGATAAAAAATGCGTTTCTTAGAGTGGGTATGGATGCCGTTGAGTGACTATTAGTCGTCAGGAGTGGCAACACATCTGTAATCGTCTTCAGGTATAGACTATGTTCTATGTGGGGTTGGTTACAGATTAAATAGACTGCACGCTCGTTTGTTACTTCAATTCATAAAAAGAAAAAACTAGAACGCACCCACAACAGAATCTTTCACTTAGAATTTAGGACTGTAGTTTATAACTTGGACCGGTTGCACTGAAAGTATTGCCAAGATGCTTTTGTTTTTATAATGTAGGTCTTTGAACCAATTGAAAAGGTCGCAATGATAATATCCGTCTTCATATACTCGTAGTACGTATATTTATTCTGCGTTACGTTGTATGAGCACTCTATGGTATACACACATATTCGTTTCGCGTCTGTTTACAGTAAGTATTAGCATATCTCTGTCAATAAGAATTGTAGGAGAATACTCGTCGTTGTGATTCGTTGAATACATACAATTAAATCTATTAACGCATTTAGATTTTATTGTTTATTCTTTTGTTTGAACTTAATTACCGGATTGTTTTATGTTTGCTGTAATAATGAAACTTTCTCGCAATTATGTGACAAGGGATTAAATGTACACGTTCGGGTACATTTACGAATGAACACATGTACACATATTACGACACGTATAAAATAGACTTTGTATAATAAAAGAAGGAGATAAACCCTTTTATGGCTCTATTCTGGAAGTAGGTACAATCGCCCAGTGGGGTAGGGGGGGGGGGGAAGAGGCGGTCCGCTTTGCGCGGCACTTATTAGGGGGCGGCAAAATTTCCTTCCTGAGGTCGGCAGTATTAGGTGTGGCGAGCTTTTTTTTGGTCGTAAGTTTACCATTTTTTGGCCAACTAAAATTTCAACTTCCGCCCTGGGCGGCATAAACTCACGCTACGCCACTGCAACCGCCACATCTATTTCTGCCTAATAACAGTAGTATTAAGCGATGATGTGTTCTGATCTGAAGAGTGTAAGGGGGATAATTATCAAAGGCGTTCCAACTTAGTCCTTTTCGGGTAGCAACACATCTGTTACCAAACCCAGGTATAATACTCTGATCTTATCTGGGGTTGATTATAGATGTCCATGGGTGCAATGCCAGTAACAAAAACAATGTATTGTATATCTATACTAATATTATCAAGCAGTAGAGTTTGTTTGGTTGAACGGCCTAATCTCGGTTGATTATTTATCGAGGAAGGCAATAGGATATATTACATAACCCTATATTTGTTTGTTTTCTTCTTATGTAATAGCGGGTGAAACCGCGGAGCACAGCTAGTAGTATGTATATCCTCGTTGTAAGTGGACGAAGGTAAATAAAAAACGATTGTAAATACATAACTTGCATTTTAATTCCTGCATTTCTTGCATTTAATTCTTACTGGCAAATTCATCTTACCTATATTCAGGCAAATAAAGACATTTGATTTGATTTGATCTGGGGATTTACATTTATATCGACATTATCGGACAGTGAAGATGCCTACGACTACTCTTTTCTACAATATACTTTTGAGTACATAACTATTGGAGTGTATTGGTATTATCCTTTATTTTCTACCATTATGTTGTATTTAGTTGCAATCTAGGTGAAATAATCAACTAAAGTATGTACTTTTAATGTATAATGAGGTTATTAATGGAAAATAATAACAAAGCATTAAAATATAATTTATGTAAATGAACATGTCAATAAATATTTGACATTTGGGCCAATAGGTATCCACTTACCATTTAGTACATCAATATCATAAAAAAACGTTAATATACTAAAAATACGATTAAAGTTATACGAAGATATACTGTATGTGCATATGTGCATGTATTTTTATGTATATTTCATATAGCTTTAATTATAGACACGAGATAGTAACCTATTGTTTCATTAAATGCAAGCCACGCACTTCGCTCAATTAGATCAGAGTTCAATTACTATTATTGCGCTTAATAAAGTGCCAATTTCTAGTAGGTATATCATATAACATGTAATATCGCATCATACTTTACTCCAAATTGTTTACACAAAGCAACAAGATATACGAAAGAAAAACAAAAAGATATAAATACTTATTTAACTAAACAATTAAGAAAATGTTTGAAAAATTCCCAGCTCTACATTCTTATCCCTGTGTTTTATTCCTTATTCCTGTGTGTTTACTTAAAGTAAAATTTATTTTATGCAAAAGACGCGTGTTATCGAATTTATTATACCGCTTGTTCTAATTATAAATACTTTTTAAAGCCCTGGTAATTTGTTGAAGTTCAAAAAATCATATAAGCAATTTCGAATCAACATATTTGATGTAATTGATTCGAAAGTTCACATTATATCAGTGATTCACATTATGTCCCTTCTGATAGAACGTTGTTCGTTATCTGGTCAATTCGTTCTAGTGATATCTGAATAAATTACACTAGTTAGTATCTAGTAAAGATTTTACTTAATATTCAAATACGAAGTACTGCTAATATATTTTTCTAAATGACATAAGATTTGCGTTGAAGTTATCTTTAGATCCGAACGAAGAACTACAGTTTGCAACAAAAAATAAACAGTTTCCAGCACCAAATACTTTGGTGAAGACACAAAAATTTTAAAATCTTTAAGTATATGGTGCAAAATACATAAATATAACTAATATAATAATAAACTCTTATCTTTGAAAAGTGACTTATAGGATCTGTCAACCCATTATTGTGCCACTGCTGGTACCGGTCTTCTCTTAGATTGAGAGAGTTTCAGGCCATAGTACACCGCGCAGGCCAAGTGCGAATTGGTAGACTTATGCGATAATAATGATTAATATTATAAAAAAAAACCAAGTCCTCGCTAACTCTCAATCCGAAACCAAAACTGTTATAATTTGTTGTAAATTTTCGAAGGGGTTCATTAATATGAAAGTATTTTTTTTTGTAAATACATATACTCGTATGTAGGACATAGGTGTTAAAATGTCGCATGTCGTTCATCAAATTCAAATACGTACATTTATCCAGCAGTGCAAGGCTGATTTTCACCTAACATTTTTTTTCTAAATTTAATGACAAGTCGTGATTGCATGCCCGAATTTTCTCATGCATGTCACATGTGCACGACACACGTCTGCTCCGAAAGAATCTAGTACTATGAATATAATCAATATTTATTGATAACTAATCTTAAGGTAAATGTCTATAAATATTGAGGTCAGTGTTGCGATATTGTATCGTATTTACTAAACACGCCCCTTGACTATGTTGACCTAGCGCGGGTTTTGAGATTGAGAACTTTTGGTAACTTATCTACGGTAAGGCACCTACATTGGAGCGTCCTGCAAGATGTCAAAGGTATGTGTAAGGTCAGCTAGTACATATTTAGCCAGCAAGGAGTACAGCTTAAACTTGTTTTTTGTGTCTACCTAAGATTGATTATAGGTATCCATGGACAGACGGATTTATGTTCATTTTCATAATAATAAAAGATAATTAGAAATAGATGTGGTGTTTGGATGGATGGGTGTATATTTCTACCATATAGTCTCTGTTTGCAGGAGGTTTTCTATTAGTTCTGGCGGCGCTTCGAGCAGCCGTGCCATTCTCTCCATACGCGAGCCATGGACCCCACTCCCCCAGGGCGGGCAGCTCTTTACTCAGTCAACACGATTCTCCATTACCAGATGTGTTCTACAATGCTGCACACTCCGGTGACGATAGGTAAGATGGAATTTTATTCAAACATATTTTTATGTACATTAAAAGCTGTAATCGGCCACGCTATGATTGTAATGCGAAATCCTTGGAATTCTTGTTCCTTTGCAAACTCCGGTGGCCACGCTGTAGCTCATTTTGAAAAGCGAAATCCTTTGAATTCCTGTTCTCTTTCGTATTTCGCGAGAAAAGTGTAAAAAAACACGTATATAGAAACGCAACGTGTAAAATGTCAAGTCAGTCCTTGAACTAATTTTGGGACGTTGTACCTATGTACGTAATTTACGTAAGGTGAATATGAAATAATGGAAGCTTTCATACCGTATCCCCTACATTAAACTTTAAAAATCTTTAAGAGCTCATTTTTATTATGTAAGGAATTTCTATGCGGAATTGTACAAAAATCTAGCGCCATCGAATTTAGCCGTAGAAAATCTATCTATGAGTATTAGTAGGTATAATTATTTAGCGCAACGAGCAGACGAGTATGCAGTCCGTCTATCTTTCATACGCTTTTATAGTGCATACAGTATTATTGTAACAAGAGGCGTTGTTCATAAATAAAATATATCTTTTAACCTCTTTGATCCTTTGGGACTAAATCATCTTATTGCATTCACGTTTAATTTCCGAGAACATGCCTACACAAGGATTGGTTTATGTTATGCAAATAAATGAAGAATTTGATGTTTTTTCATTTTATCTGTCCGCTTGAGCCGATCTTGGATGCTGTTTAATCGATTTGATGGATATTTTGACCAAAGATGCTTTATAAACTGATAGGTGTGGTAGATTTTATGTTTGCACCATGTTCATAGTTCTGTCTTCTGATTAAAAAAAACGAAAACTTACATTTAGATTTTCATGTAATTTTTGTTAAATAGAATAATTAAGTAAATAAGGTGGTAGTCCTCCTGACGTTATGTAATTACTATCAGCGGGATATTTAATATCAGCGGGAGGCAGTAAACAAATTTTGTTATCGATACTAATCATTGACTTCGATCCAGAGATAATCGCATTGACGCACCTATGCGTTGTTGTATCTGAGAAAATTAGGACTAAGTTGAAATAATTCGTATTATTATCCATACCACTAAACGAGTATAGTAGGCAAGGCAAAATAAGTGCGGTGGAAATTACGCTGCAGTTAAAATACGCTGTTTCAAAAATGACTGTGTAAAAATAAAAATAAAAATATACTAGAACCTAAATTTCAAGAATATGTTGAATGCAGACGTGTTTTCGGAAAGACAGGAATAGTGAATTAAATTTTATGTCATTGTTTCCAGATGTGAAGAGATGGCCGTCCTCGACGTGAAGTCTAGGGAACACAATAGATCTCGCTCCGCGACACCGAAACCACCGCTGCTAGAGCTATGACTTTATATTATAACCTTTGTATACCTTTCACACAAAAATATCATTTTTAAATAAACTCAATGCCATGTTACCCGTTTTACGGGTAAAAGGTTGGAAAAGGTTATAATGGATTTACTACGCTATTTGTACTTATTTATTGTCTACTTGTAACTTCGTATAATTTTAATTTTGTTACAAACTACAAGTATCTGTGATAGCTTAGAGTAACTACAAGTACATCAATAATGTAATGTCGTGGTGCGTTCACATTTAATTTCTACATTAAATGAATTGAAACAAGGTTTTGTTTTATTATAATTGTATAGAAATCCTCAGACTTGTTTTTGGCTGAGAACAGCATAATATGAGTAGGCGGCCTTCATTATCTGAAACATGCAAGAGTTTTGTGGTTAATTAAATGTTTTAAAATATTATTGCAACCGGGTTAGGTAGAGTGGCGCTGCCAAGAAACTTTTTGCGTGGAATTGCATTACCTTGTGAGTGCACAGTAACATAATTGGAGTCTGTGTGTATGACGGTAATAACCATACATACTATAAGTAGCTGTACTGTATAGTCTTCATTTTATATTTTATTATTACTCAATTTACCCGTAACATACTTATGTATTAAAAATGTCGATTGATTACAATGCTATATCCGTTATTGTTGCTAACTGAAACTTTAGATTTTAAAAAAAAGTCTAGTGCGATTTATAGGTCCAACACAGAGTTGCCCATATTAAATAGTAATTGAGTTCGATTGTTTTTGGCTTAACCCAACCTTGGGTTTAATAAATTCGAACAAAACATAAATTAAAATAAAAAAAATAAAACACCCTCTTTAGCTTTTTAGTAAAGACATTTGATGTTCGTATTTTTCTCAGGAAACCTTTTTATTAGATACGTATCAATATCATGGGAGAGCATGATTTTTTTGCAATCTTCTCATATAGTACCTACTACATACGCATACGCGCAACGTATGTATGTATGTTTGGTACTCTTTCTCAAAAAAGTTACCGATAAAATTGGTTAAAATAAGGCTCTCTTACTGTTTATGACCTGGATAAACTTTTAGATGCTCTTTATCGCAGTAAATGACCGAATCGTGCAGAGCCGCGGTAAAATATTTTGGAACTATTTACCGCTAGAAAACAGGCGTTGTTCATAACAGCAAAGCCCGCAGCAGTGAGTTGCAGAGGACGCTGGGCACGCATCATCGGCAGCACCAGCAGTTTACGGAGACGCGGCGACATGCGCTCCCACTTGCATTGCATCACTGCGTCTGCTACTTTACTTGCCTGTATAATATAATAATTTTTAAACTACAACTTCTTCGGAAATGGTCGATTTCAAATATTTTCAATGTTTTTTTTTATAACATCGAAGTAGCAAATGAGCATGCAGTTAACCTGACATCTGCAATCAACTCCACGTAGATATTTCTGAAGCGGCCAATTGATACGTTGCAAATCCTAAGGACTTAATTGGTTATTTCATGAAAACCCACTGAAAAGCAAAAATTGCTTGGCAGCAGTAGATATCTCCCCGGTGGAACTCTTTTCAGTTGGTAATTGAATCGACTTATGATAAACGGGTTTCGCAGAGCGATATTGACTCGTCGATCATATACAAACTACGCAATTATAGGGTTCCGTATCCAAAGGGTAAAAACGGAACTCTATTATTAAGTATTTGCTCTTTCTGTCTATCATGGGGCTCGTTCGTTAGGACCATAATAGACACTATAAAATACATTACTATTTTAGATAATAGATACTAATCCTAATTTGGAGGTATAAAACTAACAGTAGGCGACTCGCACTGGCCAAGTAATTAATTTCTATATATAATAATATATTTACTTTCATACGTATTCTAGTAAAAAACTTACGTTTTATGTTTAAAGAGCGTACTCATTTGTAAGATTAGATTGAAGACAATTGGGCAGTACATCTATTGAAATGAATAAATACAAAGTTCAAAAAGTAATTTTTGTGCAGTAAATGTAGAACATCTAAATATTTTTAATATGTTACGGGTACTCACGATATGCGGTTTTTTGAATTTCTTTTTGCCGACATTTCGACCCAGTTACATGGATCGTGGTCACGGCGAAACTGCGGTGGCGGGGAGAAACCGCTGACAAGCACTAGTGGTAGATTAACCTATCC
>DWLI01002038.1:0-13981 GCA_018249915.1 Cecropterus dorantes dorantes | reverse complement strand
GTGAAACTTTAATGGTAACGTATTAATGACTATTAGTCCTTTGACTCATATCACCCTAGTGACTTGTTGCAATTATGAAGCATTTTAAGATATTCAAACATATGTAATATCTTCATTTTTTTATATAAATGAGGCTTACTTTTCACTACTCATCGCAGAGTCTGAACCACTAAAGTGGAAATCCTTAGACTAATCTTAAATATTTTACATACGTTTTTTTTTCTTTTTAACCCCCGACGCAAAAAATGTACTACAATGTCGCAACGCGGTACCGCTAAGTTTAAAGACTACTACTATCCCTACTTAGCTAAAATAAAATAGGGAGTTTGCATAATAGTCACGTTCACAGGCTTAACAATTAAAATTTAATAAATAAATAGATAGTAGCGCTGGGTGTTTTTAAAGTTTTATTGTCTCTTGATAATTATAGTTAAAATAAAAAATAGTAAAAAATCATTAACCATAGTGTAATTATAGCTCTAAATTTTCAATTATAGGCCTTTCTTGGATAAAACTCTATGTTGAACGTACGGTTTTTCATGCAAAGCATCCATTTGTCTACCATTCTGCTTAACGACGATAAAAAAAACATATATTGAGTTATCAATTTTAATAACTGCTACGAAAATGTTAATACGTGAATTATTTAGCTTTGTACGACGTATAAACAGTAACATATAAGTATAAACCTACTATCGTTGTTTATAGACTAATATTATCGGGGAATTGATACATTTTATTATGTTACCCCATATCATGAGTACCCCATAATATGCAGTTTTTTAATTTCTTTTTTCCGATATATCGACCCAGTTACATGGATTGTGGAGAAACCAAATAAAAAAATACATTATCAGTGGGTATATTAAGTAAAAGCACTTTAGTATGCATCGACCCACCATTCTCGTTCGGTGCAGAGGGGCAAGAAAACTCACTTTCCCTTTTGAGCGACGTGCATTAATAATTCAAGATGCGATACCTGTCCGCTCCGAGAACTCCGAGAGTCCCAAGTTGAAACTCATTCTGTATGTATAGGCACATATATATGTGCATTAATATTTGATATTAATATATAGGTAATAAATTTCCAAATTGTGGTGTGTTATGTTATTGTAGAATTTAGGTACCTACTTGTCAATTTATTAGGTTCATATTAAAGCAAATAATTTTGTTCACTTTTGTCGTTACTAATAAATAATAAATCTGTTGTTTGTAGTATAATCTGTGGCCTTGTCTATCGTCTACAGTAGCATTGTCGTGGAATTAGAAATGTCCAGACACTAGCCAAACTCGTGTCTTTTTTTTCAAATTCATCGGGCGCGCACTCGCCTTGTCGTGGTCGTTAAATAATCGAAATAGTACTTACTATTGGTGACGTTCTTTAATTTTGTGTACTAATTGAGTTTGTCTTACAACGTGCTGTAAGATCTACGCAACATGCAGAGAATGGATGGTAGAGGGTAACTGGTACCCTCGTGGACCACTTTCACCTTTAGACCACTTCAAAGTAAGACTAGGTAGCTCGGCCTTAGGGTGAGACGATGGTGCCTTGTTATCTGTATTGGGTACAGGATGTGCTGTGTCCATCAGCAGCAGGTGAGTGCGTGACCCTTTAATACGTCGCATTTTATCGTCGTAAATACAGTTCATTCAACCTCCTTCGGGACGCGAACATTCTGTCCATCGAAGTAGGGTTTCGGCCTAGCTCCGAAATCCTTCAATATATACGTGACGAATAAACGACCTTTTCCTGTGGGAACTCGAATAAAAAAGTGTATTTTTGTCTGTTTAAAATTTGCTTGAATTTTAAAATAAAGGCCGTTTTAAAAAGTATTCATCAGTTTTATCTGGGTTAGGCGATAATTGTGAGTTAGGACCCTGATTCAGTTCCCTTCAAGACATCCTTTAAACCGAACACGATACCGCTTACACAGCAGTTATAAAGCAGAGATTTAGCGGTAGTGCTCCGGATTGAAACCACGAAGTGAACCACGAACCTTTGATAAATCAAAATAGTTTATTTTCTCTCACAAAAAAGGTCTTAGGCTAAGGTACAATGATTTAAAATATTTTGGAAATCATCCACCTTACGAAGTGAGAACCTGGTGCCTATTATAGGTAAGGGAAACCTGGTTTTAACAATAAATTAATACAAATGTATGAAAACAGAAAGCCTGAAACAGAAGAAATATAATTAATTTAGTACTGGCAAAATGAAAGATGTTTAAGTCGTTGCAAGGACAAGTGAGGCCTTATTAGTATGCGTCTTGTGACATCGATTTACGTTAACGACTGAAAGACAGACTCTTTGTCCTTGTATTTCCTGGTTTGAATACTTACAAGTATTTTATTATTTAATTGTAAGCAATATATTACATTTCATTTTAAATAAAAGAATGGCAGTAATGTACGGACTGTACTGATGTGAAGTTGAAAACATCTTCCTTTGATTTACTAAATAACATAACTGTTCATATACATTTATAGAAAGAAAGCCGAAAGACGGAAAGAAAATGATTGGGAAATTCCCGTACGACTTATCGAATTGGTGATTAATGCTAACTGAAAAGACTACAAAATTTCTATATTTTCATGACGTGTATCTAACCTATGAAAATGACTGAATCACGCGATAAGTCATGGCCACTTATGAATATCGCCATAATTGTTTTAAATGTGTACACAAATGTGAGACATTTATGTCGTAATAAGCAATGACACGCAGACGGCTTCAGGTTCGTTTCCAGACCAGAAAAACATCTAAGTTAGGAAGTTAAATTTCTCCTTAGAGTGTAAGTATTTGTGTACTTATCTCTGTGCCTTATTGAAACACGACATCGCCATGATGAAGGAAAGCTTTAGTTTGAGCGTTAATTTTTTTAGTATTCTTTATGCAATTCTTTTATTGTATCGATCGTTTTAAACACGATTTTAGAAATAATAAAACTTAAGTGTTCCCATAATTTGTTTGCGGAAACATTCAAACACCGCAAGGGTCATAATTTTCATTGCGAGTGCACGGCTATGGAGGTGCAAATGTCAAGGTTGCTCGTCCACTTGGTGTAAAGTACTCGTGCAATGTACACTCGTGTTTGCGACGTTTTGCTATGGCTCGACCGTCTTTGTAGGCACAATCTCTCTATAAATTTTATATATACAAAGGTCAGTATTTCCTTGCCGTCTGCAAACGTTGGTTAGGATACCTGTTTTTGTCACGGTTTTTTTGATTTTGTGAAAACATTCGTGCTAACGTAAAAGGTTATCGTTGCTTATAAATAATATAAATCATAGACGTCTGCTTGAATCCATTATAGTAGTTGTTAGGCAAGGCAAGAATAATTACGTGTTACCTCAGAAGTACCAAGACATCAATAGTGATACTTTGACGTTTAGCTTGTTCTTACAACTAATTATTCAAAGGTACAAAGATTTATAATATTATCCGTTACACAATGCACCTTAACTGGTTGTAATTGTAGGCCCATTTTAATTAAAACCTTTTTGATGACAAGGCTCTCAGGCAGAGAGATCGTATCGTACCGGAACTTAAAGCAAGTTAAATGTGTGCCAACTAACACATTATTATTCAAGGCTATCCACTTAGTCCTCAGGGATAGCAAAGCATCTGTCGCCAACCGCACGCAAGTCTAATCTTATCTGGGGTTAATTCCATGCATACATGGGCCGCAGTGACCGTTTACTCTCATATGTACTGCATGCTCGTTTGCTACTTTGTTATTACAAAAAAGGTCAAAGCTATGACATGTTTGCTTAATAGTTAAAATGACGCTTTATTCGTTACCTATTTAAAATGTCTCCTCGTACATTATGTTAGTCAACGTTTATGTAAGCAAGGTGTGCCAATTGTTATCAACAGTGACCCTGAAAAATATCTAAACGTGGAATCCTCACTAACTAACCATTGGAATCATTCGAAATTACTTCGTTTAAAGTATACGGGCCGTTCCGGGTATTAACTAAATGTTTATATGTTATACTATATAATATATTCGTTTTATTTTATTGTGTGACAGACATCTTGTGGTTAATTTGTTATTTTTATATCTTTACAGGTACATACAACGTTACTTCAACTATCTCTACGAATGAAGTACGCTATGACATCAACGGTTTGGCATTTGCTTACTAGTCATTTATCGTGATAAGTAGGTATATAGTAAGTAGAGGTATTCCTGATTTTATGTGGTCGAAATCTAATGCGACGGTTACTTTCGTCGCAATTATTGAATGATGGTGATATGGTAACAGGAGAATAATGACATGTTGACACACGCAATATTTATTATTATAATACTAGCTTTTTCTAGCGGTTCCGCCTGCTTTGGTCATATACCACAGTAAAAAGTATGCTATGTGTTAATCCACGCAACTGAGTGTCAACTTACATCAAATTCCAATCAGTTTTGTGGAAGAGTAACAAACACACATACATCCTCAGAAACTTTCGCATTTATAATAATATTAATATTAGTAATATTTTAAGAAAATTTACTCTAATTACAATTTGTACAACCAACTTCCTTATGATCAAGGCTTCATCAATAACTACAAAGTAGGTACTAGTATTACATTTTATTAAGTAGATAATAAAACTTGAGGTCTTGTATTGATTATGAGCAAAATTAAACATTTCTTCCATTAGCCAATTTGGCCGGAGCTATTGTAGCAGAATTGGCTTAATGCGATTTCACGGATCATAAGCTCGTGAGCAATCTCGCGCGGCCAATTACGCGAACCTGCCGTGTATTTGTCTTATAGCTATTTATTTCGGTAAAAAGTGGGTACCTATAATAACCCAATACACGTTCTTGAGATATGATATGATTTACTTAGACATCAATGCTACAGGCATTTTGAAATGGGGCACTGCCGTGCCACGAGATGTTTGGTTGATTAATAATTTTGTGATCTTTTTCTTGAAAACGTACTAAAATTATCGAGTTTATTAACCATGTTATTTGATATAAATGGTTTATGTTATTTGTTTGTATTTCATTTTGTTGTTATTATTTGCTTGTATAACCCGAGTTTTCCACTCCTGTGAACTTTTGTCTTCTTCCTTCTTTCTCATTATGTTTTCGAATGTTAGCTAAAACCCGTTATTAAATACCATTCAAAATTTCTATTACTGCCTGCCAATTAACTTACGCATAATAACCACTGAAAGAAATAAATTTAAACGAAAATTAACAAAAGATCCATTTATTATGATTGTTCATGTTATGACCATAACGTAGGATTGTAATATATTATCCAAAAGGCCCACATTCGACGCCGCGGGCAGAGCCTATTGATCAATAAAGCGAGGTGGACACAATAATCGTTCCAATGAGATATAGCTACGTGACCGTTTTTGCTGCGGTTATTTATTATCTACAACTTGATTTTAGCGACCTTGCGGGCTCCGGACGTGTTCTGCCTCTTGTTGGTATCGTGGTGTATTCCTCTCAGTTTCAAGGTAACTGGATGTAATTTGTAAGGTATGCGAATTTTTTTCAAGTGCAAGGTTTCATTTCATGGAGTGTTAATTAGCCGGTTTTAACTCGATGTCCCTATATGTCGTTAGTCTTTTATTAAGTAGCAACAGGTGCGCAGATCGCTTTATAAGTGATGCTTTTTACGCTCAGTGCGATCATACAATGCCATCGCTACTGTGAATTAAAATTGTTAGTGCTAATACTACATTTGAAGGGTGGTAGAATGAGTTGGTATATATTTTGATTGGGGAGCTACCTCCGCCATAACTATTTCCACTGTGAAGCAGTTTTTGCATTTCATTGGAAAGGTGTGGATGACGAGTGACCTATATTTGAGGTGACTATCCCAATCGTGTAATTATTTCTAGTGGGACAAGTTGCTTATAGATGTTCCTGGGCGGCAGTGGTCACTTACCATCAGGTGGACTGTATGCTCGTTTGCTACAATTTTTCTTATGATTGAATTTTTTAAAAAAATATTTCCTTACCAGAACCTAAATGTACCAAAATCTGTCCAATAATGTATTTCCGTATAAAAATGTTTAATGTGAATTGGATCTGTTGTGGAGCGCATAAACAGACACAAAGGAGCAGACAGAGATACTTTTTCTAATATTGAGTGAAACCAAACAATCTACGAAGTAATAAAACACGAAACTCTTTCTCCGTTTGTTTTAAAACGTAACTTAATATTCCCATTATTGGGTTCACGTTACGCGACAGACAGACAGCTTTGACAGACGCTTCCAATATGTTTCCGTGGGTTTTTCATTCGGCGCGCGCCTCATGTCGAGTTCGATATTCGATGGCGGATCGGCGTGGGTGTAATCGAAAATCTAGTACCTACGTCAACTGACTACTCTCATGTAGATACGCTTGAAATTAACTTTGTGTTCAGGCTGTAACTGAGACTTGAGTTTTATTAACACTGTGTATCTTATTTGAACGACTTCAACGAACTCTAGATGATATTAATATTGATGTTTCGAATGTACGTTTTGTTCTTGGGCAGGGTGTTTGTATACTCGTGTTTCTTTGTATGTGCACATGTCACACACGTTAAAGGAATTATGAATTAAAAAAAGTTATTATGATTATGAATGCTTATGTCACTTTTAGTGGCATTATGTCTGGAAGATGTTATCATTAAATTTGCTCGACTGCCCCTGAAAAAATGACAGACACAAACATATTGTGTTTTAGTATCCGTAACATAACTTGATCTAAGGGTAAAAACATCATATCTTTTAAAATAGAGACATACACTTTTTTATTCGTAAATAATAATCGGTATGAGTGTGATATTCCACTTCCGTTGGTATGAATAATATGCGCGTTCGTGGCTGATGAATATTTGATCGAGTTGTGAGTTTCGATAGCGTAAACACTCACTTCTAGTTATACCCCAGCGATCCCAGGTATAAACTAGTTCATTAAGATTTCAAACCTTTCCTTCATCAGATACGGAGCATAACACAAATTTAATGGAAAGTAAAATTCATGTATCTATGTACGATATTTCCTATGTTTGGTAAATAACACATTACATGTAGAATGTATATGTTGTTTTTCTTTATCCTTCATTAAATATTGTTTTTCTTCCTCCTTCGTCTGGGACCGTTAATTCTTCAGTAGTCTATTTGTGCTTGGTGATTTATGGATTCATCGGATGGTAGAGGATTCGAATTTTTATTTAATTTACTTGTATTCAACACACTACTAAGCCAAATTTTATCATTTTAGTACAGTATCTATACCTCGTATTTGGTACTGTACTGAACCTCGTACATAGTACAGTACCTCTATAATTTTAATATATATGGAAACTGTCGAATTTTTAGGTTTAAATATCTCTGAACGAAACATAGTTTTGATTATAAAATCTGGGTATTTTTTTTTCCTTTGCAACAGGACGCTCCCTGCGAGTATAATTTGAATCGACAGCGCTGCGGCACTGCAGTGCTTTGCAACATTACATTATGCCAAATTTGGACTAGGTAAAGCCTGATCTAAAACACTGAGTTCAGTGATATATAGGACTTAGTAATGGCAACAGATAGACAGAATAATAAAAGGTAACAGATAGATAAAAATATTCACAGAATATTTACTTATATATTCAATAAAAAGATGTTTAAGGAGGGCTCTCACAAAACAAATATATACGAGTATATACTGCCGTTTTTTTCAGATATTGGTATGGAACCCTTCGTACGCGAGTCCGACTCGCACTTGGCTGGTTTATTTTTTTTATTTTAATACTGAACATTTATATTTTTATAACATTTATTATACATTAAATATTTATACGATACTAGGTGTGCTACGCGGTTTCACCAGCAACTAAATAAGAAAAGAATTTTTAAATTTGATCAATTTGATCCATTAGCCCGTTCAACCAAACAAACTCTAGAGTCAATTTTTGATATAGTTAGTATTTTTATATTTATACCATTTGTATTTTATTTCAAAGTTACCAAGGACTTGTTTCGCAAACAACGATACCAACTTGCCTAACACCGATAGTTGTTGTCGATAGCGTAGATTCTCGCAATGTTCGGCGAGTCGATATGAAAAATGGTGTAGGCGAAAATCTTAGATAGCTCTTCATGCCTGTTTAAGATCAGGGGTTCTATTTTGTAAGCACGAAATCTGCAATTGTTGTCCCAAGTTTCGGGCTTCCATTTCGCTTTTTTCTGACGGGCATCACGAGGAACAAATAAGATGGCTGTATGAGAAAAATTAAGTTAAATCCAACACTACATGTTTCTCCCTTGGAAACATTCGAAATAGGCTTGAATTTTTCATCGTTCACAGGTGATTTAACAAGAAAATTAGAATTGTGATTTTATTCTTATATTTCCCGTGATATACAAGATCGTGAGCGTAATTACATAGATGAGTTTCAGTACCGTTATTATATCGCGGTGCTTCGGTTCTTTAATCAACTCGTTGAAATCAACACCACAGGGAAACAATAAAAATGTTGTGTGAAAATTAATCGTGATTATAATTTGTTTAACATGTATACCAAAAAACTAGATGTATATAAATTTTGTTTAATTTTATAATGTTTAATAATTTATAAGTCCGCCCAAATTTAATATTTTTTTATAGGTTTTAATTTGGTACGAATCCGAAACGTCGTTGAACATATACAAAATAGACCTCGTCTATAGACTGAAATCTTATACGGAGACTCCAACTAGTCACGATATCTTTGTTAAGCTATTGCTAGCTATGCAAAAAGTTACCGTTCTTAATTTGATTTGTACTCTTGTTGTGTAACCGCCGGCTACAGCCAATCAATTAACCTCCGGTCAAAATCGGAGACCAATTTCAAGTATTACGCGTGACTTATTCTTAGCTGAAGTTAATTGAGTAATCTGTTTTGTTAAAATTTATTTATTTATATTTTTCGGATCGTACTTAGTAATACATTGATGTTGAACAATTTATTGCATTGAATATTATTTTTAAGCAACTGTTTTAGAAACATTTTAGTAAAGTTAACTATGTACTATTATGTCTTGTTGTTTCAAGTTTTAACCGTTTAATTATGTCAAATCATAATTCTATCCCAATCCATTTGTCGGGGGCAATATTGTGAATATGTATATCATAATTGCCTTACCTCCTGAATTGACGGTGTGCTGAATAGTTAAAGCGATACGTTTTCAAAAGACTCCTTGCCTCGTTCCGCAGACAACCTCAGAATGCTTTTGTTGCAAACCAGATTACACAAAGTTCCAGTTTTCTACCTGAGCAGAAACATTTGTGAAGACGATTTGCATTATAGACTCGTTTGTAAAATCTCTGAAGCGCTAAGGGGATCGTTTTAGCATATACATGTACATATATTATATACGTAGTCTACTACGTACTGTAGATTTGAATAGATTTTTCAAGGTGGTAAAACCCTTTCATTGTGTCTGGTCGCAACACTGCCCCAACTTATTTTTCCCGTATAACAGCAGCGGGATTCGCTACTAAGTAATCGCGGGTTTAACGAATGTGATATGAGAGATAAATTTGTAGAAAGCATTCTATAGTCCACAGGGTTAGCAACGCATTTGTAAACGACCTTAGGTAGGACTCAATACTATTGAAATGTACACTCAATCTTAATTATGGTTTTGGAATCCAAACAGCATGAAGTGAAATAGCATATTCATTTTAATAGTTACAAATTTTTTTATTTTTGGAGCTAACTGAAAATATACAAAAATAGGGATTAAATGATTTAGCAGCATTTGAAAGCAATAACGTATGTTTTTTGGAATTATCTAATATTGTTGACATTATGTTTTATATCGTCAGTAATGTAAACAATGGGTATTTAATTCTTTAATGTAACATATTTATGACACTTAATATACACAAATATCATCTTTTCGCTTTAACTATGCAAAAATTTTCGATTAAAAGTTTAGCTACACTTAATAGTATATATATTAATTTACATTAATTTTTATAAAGTAGCAAATTAACTTTCACAAAATGCCCGATATCAATTCTACTTACAGACATCCCCAAGCGCCAAATTAACCTATACATTTATAAATTGTTGTTGCCAGCGACTCAAACTAATTAAGCTGGATTTTCAGTTTTCTCTCCGGGGAATCGTAAGCGTCTGTCTGTCTGGCGCGCCCTAATTTGTACAGGAACCCTCACAATTCATGTATACACATAGTTATTTGTTAGTAGCTACCGTAGGAGGAATGATAGGACTAGTTCTGTTCGTAAGTTTTTATCAAAGTTTTCGGACGAAAGTTTTGTTTTGTAAAATATAGTGCTCGGCCGTAAAATATAGTGCCGTTTAAAGATTAAGATACGAATATTTCAATAAGATTTTGTATAAAATTCATGATCTCAATGAGTATATCATTTTAGTTTAATTAAGAAATATACATCTACAAACTGATAATTATACTAAATACATGAATTTTTAAATTGTACTCAAATAATAACCAGCTTCTACACATTTCGATGCATATTAAATGCTACTTTTGAAAATATTATATAACATTTTTTTATGTAATATTGAAGTCCATCGTCAGATAGTAAATGCCTCCTGTTGCTTATGTAATTCACCTCAGATAGGATCAGAGTCTTGAGTTTGTTTCTCTGTGTTTGGCCACAGATGGGTTGCTATACCTAAGGACTAAGTTGGACGGCCTTGGTCTCCCTTACTAAACCCTTCAGACCAAAACAGAACAGTGCTTAACATTGCTGTTAATGCAGGCAGGCAGGGATGGGTGTGGCGATAGTCCTTTCGGAGTCGAACCATAAAGGGTTTTACCACGTTCATTATTTTTCATCTTCTTATTTTAATTTATATGCCTACTTTCCCTTTTTTTTCTAGAATACTAGTGATAAATCCAAGTAAAAATTTAGTGGTGTTTTTGGAATTTTCATTCTGCTATAAAACAATTCTCAAGTAGGCCACGTGTTAGAAACTGCGACAGGAATGTGTACAAACCACTATCTCGACAGGGCGCCCGGCGTCCCGTCGCGCTGAACTAAACCACAGCGATGTTACACAGTGTCACTGAGGTCTACATTTGTATGGAATACTGTGCTGTAAATATACATTTTCAACTGTTACTGAACAGTGAAATAGAGCATGTTAGTAGTAAAAAGACACTGGCTGACAACTGATAGAAAATAAAAGCCTTGGTGGAAAGATGAAAGATCAGTAGAACAATGGTCATATGGATATAGAGTATGTAGATTCAGTCTCAGTGAAGCAATTTATAGGAGGTCAATCTCCAGCCATGGATCTGCGGACAGTAAGATAAATGATTCATACCAAAATTAATTAAATGCTCGATTTTAGAACAGTTAAACAATATATAGTTTTACATTTATTTCACGTAAATAGCAGTAAATGAATAGTTCCGATGGTTCGTGTGGCATTAATGGAATATTTTTCCGTCATAAAACAGTAGTGCTGGTAAGTAATGGCAAATCAGATATGAAAGCCGTTGTGTAGTGCCATCAAATATATGGGGTTATTGTTCCTAACATTTTTTCTTGGAATAAAACAGTATTATTATTGTGTAGCATTTCAGTATATCACAAGAAACTATGAGTATTAACTAATTTTAATATGAACTGTTGTACATGTTGTAACTTTTGATAGAGTTGATGTTTTTTTTATTAAATAAAGACTAATGTTACCTTAAGGTATGGACTATAAATTATTCAATCCTTTTTATAAAATTTAGTAGTTATTATTAGATACGATTTTGAACACACAGACGGTAAGGGAAAAATTCTACAAATTGTAAAAAAATATTATTACATATACTCAGTCCTGCAAACATTGTTTTGGTCAGTGGTTCCTGAGTTTATCGCGTTCTACCAAAGTCTACTGCTTTATAATATACTCGTAGATGGTACGGAATCCTTTGTGCGCGAATCCGTTTGCACTTCGCCGGTTTTTATATATGGATCCTCCATGGATATACGGATATGGACATATCATTAATAGTTTATCTTTTTTTTTTATCGACCAAATAAACAGCGTGGAGCGGAACCGCTAACGGTACTCTTTAACTTTGTACGTTTTGACTGAGCATTAACGGATTTCGTTTTTCAGCTGTATAAAGTACATTTGTCGACGTTCCACTAACTTTATTATTTTGCCATTTTTTGCTTCCAACAACTTTCGATGTTGTTGCTTATTTTATTTTGTGTCGAAGTTGAAATAAATGAGTAAGCTTTGGATGAACATTCTCCATGAAATTAGCTTTTTGGTTGGTTTATAAAAAACGTGTATTATTTAGATGGGATTTTTGTTGTTATTATTATTAAATGTCAGGCGATGGTGGCTTATGTAAGTAACAGTTGTATTCCTGAGATAATATTTATTTCGCATACAGTGATATGTCGTTAGGTGCAGGTTCAATAAAACTTTCACTCCCAATTTTCATGAAATCGATTTTTTTACATCATTTTACTTACCGAATTAAGATATGTTTGTATTATTTTAGTACATTGTGTAAGTTAACTTAAGAACGTCTAAAGTGGGATTTTGATTATTAGAAAGTTTAGTTCTCTAAATGTTTGTTTGTTTCGGTAGAAAACCTTGGACTAATGTTACACACATTAGTCCAAGGTTTTCTACCGATATTCTATTTGTGTATGAAAATACAGAATGCAGCAATCTAATTGTATTAATTATATTTAACTAGGTGTGCTACGCGGTTTCACCCGCTACTAAATAAGAAAAAAAAACAAACACCGTGATGTTATATAGCCTATAGCCTTCCTCAATAAATTGAATAATCAATACAAAAAAAAAAAAATTAAATTCGAACCAGTAGTTCCTAAGATTATCACGTTCAACCGAGCAAGTTACTGCTTTATTTTAGTAGCATAGATTTATTTTCCGCAAATTACTACAGTCGAGATAAGTCACTCAAAATAATTATATAAGTTACACTACTGTTGCACTACAGGTGTTAGAACCAGTCTAGTTCGACCGGAGAGGTACCACTGTCACGCCTATTTCTAGCGTGAAGCAGTTCTTGCGTTTCGGTGGATGTGTGTGGCTGCCGGCTCAATTATATGTCAAGTGACTATCTGAACCCTCGTGAGTAACGCATCTGTGGTCAATTCGGATAGAACCCCTATCCTGTATGCACGTCTGCTACTTCAAACTGATAAAAAAGGTAGGTAGGTAGGTAATGTTGTAAATGTGCTGAGATAATGACGGGTGAATAATAGTAATGTATTAATTGTTATGGTAATAAGCGTCAAATTGTGATAGAATATGATTCGTCTAGTTTCAAATACGTGCTGGTACATAATTATCACGTTTGTTTAGTCTCAAGACTTCATCCGGCGCTCGCGTATGAAAACAAACAGAAAGTACAGTAACGACGCTCCTGTTAAATTTCATTGGAGTTCGCGACATCAATATGCGTCTGCGTCACGTTAATGAGATGAAAGTATGGGGGAGCACAGACTCTTACTGTTTGTGTTGGTATTAGCAGCTCTGCCTTGTACTTATATAGAGCTGTGCCTTGATATTGTAAGCGTAAATTGTGCTGGACGTAAATTTCTATATTTAATATTTATAAAATATTTATGGAGAAAGGTTTTTTAAGGAAGGAAGAAGGAAAAGGTTCATGAATAAAAATATAGTATACAAGTACTTGCCTATGATAGGAATAAGTTTATTAGTTATTTTAATGAAGATCTTGACATGTGTTGAGCACTACTCAACGAATCATTCGTTGATATATTAATAAATCAATGTGTATTAATTTGCCGGAAGTAAGATACTAGAGAGGACAGACTTGTACTTATTAAATATATCTAATATATAAAATTCTCGTGTCACAGTTTTCGTTGCCATACTCCTCCGAAACGGCTTGACGAAATTTTAATTTCTACTTTTTTATGATACAACATACAAAAATACATACAATCTTCAATTTTCACCCTTCTACGATCAACCCTTATTTTTTAAT
>DWLI01002037.1:0-13985 GCA_018249915.1 Cecropterus dorantes dorantes | reverse complement strand
ATAATTGGACATCAAACGAAAGGTTTGGCTGAAAATATAATTTCACTTTACCGGGATACTTAGGCCTGGGAGCATAATATTTTTTAAAGCCATGCTGCTCCATTTTAAATTTAAATTAACATTAAAAAAGATACAAGACTTTATTCCTTACTTAGGATATTAGTTTACAAAAATTCTTTCTTAGCATACACACTGCGTTTACATTAGAAATAGGTAACAGAATCGCCTGTGCGTTTTGTTTAGTTATCATACATTCGGGCGCGGTTGATAAATTGGATTAATGACCGGCAGTAGTAAAATTTTCACTAATACGCATTGGAGTAACATGGTGGAGTACGCTAATACGCCTTAGAGCAGGTTGGTGGAGAACGCTTTAGGCTTTTGCCAGATTTCAAATAAACAAGCAACAAACAACCTAAAGCAAGACACAAAAAGGTTTCAACGAAGTCAATTCAGAAAAATCTTTGGGAATTCATTTGTCGTGATAACATCCCCAATGTAATTACTCACGCTGCGTTGTAGCAGTGTCTGTTACCGGCATTACTTAACCGAGTACTCGGTTTGAAGGATTAGGGGTATTATTGTAACAAAGACAAAAAGCTCCGATTTGTATTTTGTATTGCACCGTCGAAACTTTGCACTTTATGGACGGTAAAACTTTTAATTAAACTACGATTTAACATAATCTGATAAGATTAGATGTAATTTGTATTTACACGTTTATTTAAAGCATTCCAATGTTTATAATCTATGTACATATCCATAGGATGAAGAGTAAGACACAAGCATAACATTTATAATTATGACCAGTATAACTGGGTAATGCTGTCATGCCTATTTCTAATGTCGGCCGGTTAGCTCACATATAAGACGATCATGTTTAACAACCTAAAATATTTATTCAAATTACAGTAGTTCGAGCGGGCAGGTACCACCGCCACACCTATTTATAGCGTGAAGTTGTTCTTGTGTTTCGCTGGAAGGTTGTGGTTGGCAATTATATATGAGGCGCCCATCTTAGTCCTCGGGAGGAGCAACGCATGTGAGATAGGACCCCTGTTCTATAGTAACATCTGTTATCGGATTTAGGTAGAACGTCTTCTATTAATTAAATTGGAATGGTAACATACCACCAGACATTTTTAAAATTGAAGTAGGATCGGTAAGAGATTACTGCTGTCTATTGTAAACAATGTATATTTGTACACATTTTTATATAGGGCAGGTTTTCTATCTGAAGTCACATATGCGTCGTTTCTCTGAAGAATTAATATGGTCGTACTCATATGAAAGTGAACCGCTAATTGCGCTCTAAAGCCGCCCCCTGTAGATGCTCAGCTGGTGGTCTTTTAAAAGTCCTTTGCAATCATATTCGCCGTAAACTGAGAGTGGTATCTAATAAAATCAATCAGATGAACTCATCTATTCATTATACGTCATAGTTATAAAACTATTAATCAGTTGATCAGATTCAATAACATATTTTTACACGAAGTTTAATAACAGGCTTACTTTTATATATTTTTCAGTTGGTAATATCTAATTTCAAGAATTACTGCAGTCAATCAACCCCGCTTGCGGTAATTCTGCTAGATTGTTTACTAGTATGGTAATTACTAGCGTAAATAACTGTCTTGTGATTTATGATAACAAAATGGACTTAATCGTTATTACTTGCCTCAATGTCTCATTATTATCAAATATTTCTTTCTTTTAAAGATATATTTTAATTAAATAATATAATAGCCGATACCCACGACTTCATATGCGTCTAAGAAAATATAATTTTAACCCTTAGGGTGAATTAAGGATTTAAAGTCACACCTTCTATGAAAACATTTTGTGATGGGCGAATATCATAAAATGTTTTCATAGTAGGTGTGACCAAACTTTATGATGCTAACTTTATTTGTTGGTCTCTTCTCTATATATACAAAAATGAGTATACTTTTGCTTTTATAAATACAGCAGAGAGATGAGCGTATAAATTTATTTATCCGTGCTCGTACTCTTAATGGGTTTTTAGCTTGAAATTGTGAGGATCTCCGTCTACTTTATATCAAGACTTGTCTCATTCCCTGAAAATGCAAAATCTAAAAAAAACAGATCATTTATTTAATTGGAACAAGCTTTTAAGGTCGCTGATAACGACGACGAGCGTGCTACGAGATTTGGTTTTCTGATAAGTGGATGGAAATTCAGAAGACAAGGGATCAGTTGTGAGACTCTAGTGCAAAAATACAATTGTTTATTTCTTTTTCATTTCTTACCAATGCCTATACACAGCAGGTATTTATTTTATAGGAGAAATTAACGCATAATGAGATTTATCTATATTTAATGTTACTAAATCAAGAAATTTAGTATAATCTATGTTCTTATGTATTAATTTATTATTAATTCCTTACTTCTTTGTTTATTGATATTGTTATACGAGGTATAATTATGTACCTATAATTTAGTTTAAGATACCATATAGGTATATCTTTAGTATTCATTAAGTAACAGGAAATATACAAAGTAAATTTTAATCAGTTTATTATATATATTTTTCAAAACAGTTACTTTTGAAAGAAGGTACTTAATGTTTAAACGGTATAGGTATATTAACAAAATTCAATTTAAACCAAGTTTCTACCAGTCTGTACATACCCCGTGCGCGCGCAAAAACGTCGGAAATAGCAGTTAGAGCCAAAAGTGAAAGAAGAAGGCAATGTGATACAATAAATCGATAAAATTAACCAAGCACAGCTCTTGCCAAGTTGGCCGGCCCCGCGCAACCAGACGGGCGGCCGTGTTCACGTCACACTTCGTCGGTTGCATCTGTCTTTAGGGCATTTCTGGTTATTGATCACGATATCAATTTGCGTGCTGATAGCCGTCATACAAACACCATTTTAATTGTTTTCATGCTGATAGAATTCGCTCGACTAAGGAGCCGCTAACCACGCAATTTTATGCCTTTATTACAGTTTGAAATCTGTAGATCGGCAGCCATTTTCATAAAGCATTCCTACTACTGCATTTTATCATTAGTTATAGCAAAGTAGATATGATCGATGTTATATAGATGTCTCTGGAAGCACATTTCTTGTTTGCTAAATATAAATAAAAAGTTGTGTTTCATATAAAAAAATAGAATTTTGTCGAATAGAACATGTCTCTACGGATTTAATATCAGCTTAAATTAATACATAAAATTATTTTTTAGAACAAGATTTAATCTAACTTATAATAATCATCATAAAACAACCAATTCCGTATACTGTCTACTTTCAAGTAATGTAGGTATAAGTCACATTTCGATAGTGTGGAGACGCTCTACTGGAAAAACTAAAACGATATATTTTTTGCCATCATTACAATATCTCTGCCATATTCTAGTAAGAAGTTTAATACTAAATCAGAAGCACTCAAATTTAGTCCTCGAAAGCCATAAGGTGTTCGTGATCGACCTCACATATGTAGAATACTTACGTTACTTGTTATCAATTGTTAACCGACTGCGTCAGAAGGACGGCAATGTTTTTCAAGCGTATGAATGTACGAGTATACTTAATATGTACATTTCCTTGGCACGTGCTACAGTCCAAACGGTTTGACGGATTATGATATATATATATGATATATCATTCAAATCGTTACAGTTTGCAGAGAATCACGACAATATGGGCATCATGTGAAAATCAAGTGAGAAAATATATTATTATTATAAAAAGAAAAAATAAATGCTTAAAACAATGAACTGTAGCAATAAATCGTTTCCAAGCAGTCAGATTTATTTCTTTATTTTTTTTTTATTATTATTTTATGCATTTGTACTCAACATTAAGTGTTCTGCGTGTTTTGTACCTACCTGCTTCTGCACATAAAAATAATTTGTCTTTTTTGTCAAAATTTAATGTCATGTCGAATTAAAAGAACATAAAATTCAGGTATCTAATTTTATGAAGATCCAATTTGATTATAGCAGCACAAGATAACCAGGATCCGTGTAGGTCAGCGAGCTTCGCCCTCTTCACGTTTAATTAGTTCACTCCGTTGCGTTTAACCATTCGTAAATGTCGGGTAAGCTCGCTGTAGATTTTTTTCTAAAATTAACTCGTTCTAACAACTCGCCCGAGGACCGCTTTCGCCATTTGACGCAACAAATTAAGTGTAGTCAGTACCTATCGCAACACGTAGGTATTTGGAACTTTCGTAACTACAGAACCGGATTTCTACCGATGATTAAAGTTTTCAGGTAGGACGGAGTTCGACTGTTCTATTATAGCGATTTAAAAAGTTCAGCGACCATTGGATACAGCAAAAAATGCTTACCCCTTATTAGATATTCGTACGCTGTTTCGTATCAACAAATGAAGCATCTTTAGTTTTAACGAATCATACTATTTAAATGTATTTAGAAGTGAACTTAAGTTATTAATTTGTATTAGCTTATAACTGATCCGATCCTTTACTTAACATTAATTATTTTGTTACAAACATACTCGTTTTATTACCCAAAGAAAGTTGTCCGAACTATCAAGCATAGGGTCTGCGATGCGCAGTCATCATTTACTATTTATTTATACTTCGCTTTTACGCGAAATAACAAGCTGACACCCTTAATAATAACATCATTCCCCCGTACTCCATATATGAGAAACAAGGGTATCGTTGCCCCAGTTAATATAAACCAGTGTAAGGCACCTACCTGTGGAACAGCGATTTATATTCATTTCGGCACTCGCTGACCCTTCAGTACTGCGCGAAAACGTTCTCGTCATATTATTTCTAAGGAAGCGAAAGATATGGTGAGCACTATTGCAATCATAAATTCTTAATACATAATCATAATTATCGATTTAATTTCTATTGAAAATTTCTTAGTAATTAAAATATTTAGATAACTTTACTTAGACTAGATTATCCTTAATTAAAAAAAAATATTATTTTGGAATTGACTTACCCTGAAGCCGGAAGGTAGTATTCAAATCTTATAATTATAAAATCGGGCTATGATCTGTAGATGTAAGACCATGTTAATATACTACTAATTATGATGAAATTGGACATTAACAACTTCATAAAACACACACATTTAACCTACATAATGATGTGTGTATATGCAGTTTCATACAGAACCCCGCAAAAGCCTCATTCTAGGACGCCTAAAGGCCGATGCAAATTGCTTTCTGGCTCTAAGCATGCCAGGAATGACTATTGCGCCCCCAGCGCTGGACTTCCTGTATAAGGTACGTGATTCATTCCGCGTACTCTTACGTGATGGACTCCACGTCAAAATTTCATTTAAAACTTTTTTCATTTTCAAACGTTAAAGCGTAAGCATCAACGTGTTCGTGACAAACGAGTTTTATATTACAATACTTACAATAGTCACTGCGCAAAATAAAAAAACGTTTGAAAAATTTGAAATACTTACGAGGTTATGTATTGTAAACTCCGATAACCTTGCTTTTTATTATTCCTTTTCGACATTAGTAACTGTGGTTTGTGAATTCATTGTTAAACTTTGTGCAATTTTCTAAAAGTTTATTGGGTACAAAAACTTAAAGATTTGTCACATAATATGTTGTAAATAGTCGCTAAATTTTACTATGAAAAACACGATTTACTGCCTTGACTTTAATATTAATACTCTTCTTTGGTGTACCGGCGTGTAGGTATCACGTAATATCACAATATGAAATCGTGTTATGTGGATAAACTGGGTCGGATAATATGACAGCAAATAACCCACGATGTATCTATATCAGAATCTATTGTGGCCGCGTGTACGGTATCTCCAAATATTATCTTGTAATAACTACTTAATTCATTTTGCTCAGTCATAATCACGACAAATTACTATGAACGTTTTAATATTATTATGCAAAAACCCAATTAATATATTGGTTGAAGAAATATTTACGTAGGCACTATTCTATCTTTCCTCTGAAAACAAAATTTAATAAACAATTTTTTTTTATGAAAACAACACATCAATACATTGTACCTCATGAAGTACACGATTGTATTAGAAATTATAAATAAATAACAAAATCTACAGTAATTTTACACTGAATGAAGGTTAATGAAAACATATGAACCTTACAAAAGGTGTTGTGACTTCACATATCATAAAATTTTGAAGTGATAGAAGGAAACCAACAGTAAAATATGTATGTTGCTCAACTTGTAAGGTCCAGGTAGTAGATGTCTGTTGTACAACATAGGTACAAAGTGCCGCCGTACTCTTTTATGAGCGAACACATTAACGTTCTGTCCATGAACAAAAGATTCTTTTGATACAGCTAAGGCAACACAAGGCACTTTCCATTCCTTTCTGTTTGAATATACCGTACATTTCGTTGCGAAAAGAAGTTTACACAAACTGGTAAACAGTAAACATCTTGCTTACTCTGTAAGTATTTGTCATATAATTACTAATACTAAGTAAAAATATAGTTTGCCAGTTCCAAATATCTGCCGTACGAAGCTCGTGCCATTAATAAATATAGCGTTCAAACAATAACATATTTTTTAATTGTTTCTCTGCATTTAGTGGTATGTTCTGTCATTTACCGATTGTAAGTATTTTTTCACACAGAGAAAAAAATACAAGTAGTGACTACAGCCATTAGCTACATGTCAATCGAGGCGGCTATTGGCAAAAACCCCCATCAGAAACTTGTGTTCAGCAGTGGCTGGGTCTTATGAATGGATGGACAATATTTAGAATTTTTGTTTAAAATCAGGTAAAACCGTATCTATCCTGTCAAATTGAAAAAGTTACATACCGTTATGAACTATTTATAAAAAGCAAGAACTTAAAAAGGTAGTAAGAAAAAGTATATCTGATGCCGTTATCGCCAACATGAAATGCGGGGCCATTTTTTCCAGAAAATAAAGCCTTGTAAAATAAATAATTCCCTCGAGACAGGAAGTAACAACGGGCGACAAATTGCGACTCCGAATAAAGGCTATTAAGCCTTAACGCGCTACTTGTTGAAAGTCATTGTGGAAATTGAGCTGACAAAAAATTGTATGCCTGTGAACTAACTCGTAGCAAAGAGTAAACGTGGAGCCTGCTCATCTAAGAGGTCCCCCTTCAAAGTGAATCTCAGTAAATTATTCAACACCTGCTTCGTATGATGTCGGCTCTGGGGACGAGGCCTTATCGTTTGGTATTTAAATTCAGTTTCACTACTTTTCCAAAGAACATTAGATATGCTTTACAGCTCTTAATTTTAGAAGTGTTTTATAGCGTTATGCCTAATAAATTTCAAAAATGTTTTATAATATTGAATACAAGATAGAAACGATTCCAAAGTTCTAAAGTAATTAAAATTAATCGTTGCCCTTTAGAATTAGTCTCATTCCACTAACTGCGGTTGGAAGCGCTTTATAAAAGATTAAGACCGCATTGGACTGCAATCCTTTGCAATACCTTTATCAATAGTAATATGCATTTTTAAAATTTAATATAAATATTTTTTAATATATACTATAGAATTACCAAACGGGCATGCAGTCAACCTTATAGTACGCGGCAACTATCACTCATGGATAGTCATTATTGACTAATACTGAATAATAAAATTATACGCCGTCGTCATTTTCATCGAATTTCGTTGGGTATACGAGTATATGCCGACTGACTCAAATTCCAGGCGTCTATCTTGGACTTCACGAGCGGCCACGAATTTGTAAGTTGTTGGTTACATAAAGGTTAAGATACATGCTCGTTTGCTACTTCTAATTCATAAAAAAACATCATATAAAAACAGAGAGAGCCTTCAAATCAGAACACAGCAGCTTATCCAATTGTTATAAGGCAAAAACATCAATTCAGTGTTCATACCCATGTAGCATTTTCCAAAATTTCCTCTGATATACAAAGTCTACTCACAGTTAGATCGCTCCACCACATTTTCTAATAACAAGTATCATGTTTTCATCGCGTGTCTAAAGAAATGCTGATCCACTACACTTCATTGTATTCACCAAACATTTATTCGTGTTTCTTTTACATTTTCTATTCGTATGCGATTTAGATAAAACACGAATATCTGGTGAGTATGCTGGATGTAGGTTAAGCTCTTAGCTTCGATCTACTCTAACTTGAAATTAAAAGTGTCATCAGCTTTAAAGTGTTGGTATCCAAACACATTGTGAATGTTGTGATTAAGAATAAAAAACTTTAATTTACCATCCCAAAAGCATTAAATTAATTGTCCTCTAGGGCTGGTATAGATAAAACTAAAACAAACACATGCAATTTAAAGATATAAAAAGAAAAGTACCCCTTATTTTTATAAACTGGTAACAATGTTCATACATTTTTAATTTTCCTTCTTAACCATGTTATTATATTTTCTTGTTCTAAGTTTAATTGGAAAGGCATGTTCATATGTATGTCTTTGAGTTTATCTATATTTCCCTCAATGTAACGTTAACAAAATTTCTACAAAAGCGACAAAACAAAAGCACTCAATTATCAAAGATAACAAGGTGGATATGATAGAAATACACTGTGAAATTCATCGCTTGATCTTAAAAACGTTTTCATTCGCGAACCACGGTCACTGCGGCATTTAAGTTCGTTTATTTTACACGCTAATCCGGCGGTGAAACGAACGTTGTTCTACTGCCTCTGGGGGCTTTATAAAATTGTTGGAGGCATTAACTGAGGCAATTTGTAAAAACAAAAAAAAATATCTCGTTTTATAGCAAGACATATACCATTCTAGACTCTTCTAGACCAATACATCTTAAATATATGTCTCATATTACTCATAAATAATCATACATTATGAAGATATAAAGCCCAGAACAAAAACGGATAGGTTTTAAATATCACCAGCCAGGATCCAAACTAATCGCTAAAGTTCTCAAAAAGTAATGTCATGTAACTAGTTACGTAATTACAAAATGTCATACATTTTTAAAATATTATTCTATGTAAAAAGTAGCGTCAATAACTCATTGTTGCTATTATTTTATTAAATTATTGTTTTATTAAATCAAATCAATGTTTAAAACTATTGTTTTATTAAATCAGCATTACTTTCATGATACGTTTTCGATACGATAGCTTTACAGACTTATAAACTATTAGGTATTTTCTAAAGACCCGTGGATCCAACGGCTTTTACTTTTATTCCACAAACTAATCCGAGGGCGTAACGAACAGTGCCACTGCCTCTGGCTGTTTTATTTTCAGAAGAAAAACATCTAACAACGTAGTGATCTGGCCACCTACTGCACAGTCGCTTGAATTATGGTTTATACAAATGAAATTGTAAGCTATAATTTTCATTTGCGTCTTCTGAAATTCAGCTGATAAGACCAATAAGTAAGAAATTATGGTATTATGTTAGTTATTATGTCAAGAGAAATCATATCTTATCGTTCATATTCTTCATTCATTCTGAAAAAATGCTCTGATATCCCTAAAATAATCATGTTATACATACTAAGAGAAGGAAGAAAACAAAATACTATGATATTACGTGGTCGATGTTATCCATGGATAGCTTTTTTCTGCGCCTAAATTACACTACACGTATCAGCGATACATTTCTTAGGTTTTCTTACTAAGGAGGTCAAATCCTATACCAGACTTTCATTACAACAAAGAGGCAAAAATGGTGTAATGGTTGTCTCTCTACAGGTAAACTACTAGTATAAGAAAATATAGGCAACTGTATGTAAAATTATACTTTGAAATACTATAACTTTAAAAATGTATCTAAAGTATACATAGAGGTAGAATGTAACAACAGTTGCAATTGTACACAATCCAAATGTCTTTAAAATAACAGTGTATGTATATTTTACGTACATTTTCATAGCAAACCGCTTTGAAAATCCTATTTGTCGCCACCACTCTACAGTAAACTATGCAGATTAGATCTGGACGGATATTTATCCACTTTTCTCTGATATACTCTCTGGAGCCTTAGGCACTTTACGTTGGAACCATCGATCCTTAGAAGGTTGAGTTGTTCACTTTTATTTCATAATAAGCACGCTTTTAATAGCAAGTTATTATATTAGTTTAATATGATAGTGTTCCGAGGATTAAGTCTAATGTCTACGTTCATAATAATAGTAGCCACGTCTAATTTGTATTACCTCTTCTTGTACAAAAATCATCGGGAAACGTGCATTCGTTAATTTTTAATAATGTTAAAATACGAAGGTTCCTGAGTCTGTATCAGTGTGCTGAAAAGAGATTAAGCTAAGGACATCAGCAAATCAATCTGAATCATATATTATGTATGTTAATGTTGAAGTTACTCGTAATATAATTTCTGCTCTGGTATTGTTGGCTTGTGGCTGGCAATAATGTTATTTGATTTGATATTGGTATTGTTTTGACAGCCTTATTATAACCCAATTCGTTTCGGCCAAATACTTGCGTGTTGTATTTTCGAGACGTGAGTGGGAATTCAATGGAACGTGTTGAATTTCTGTCACTATTGCGAAGAAATTACGAAAATATGTTTTATTTATTTTACGTACGCTTATGTAATTGATGTTGGTGTACAGGTGTAAATTTATGTCGCAGGCTAGCATAATTGGCCGTTTAATAAGTCTCTTCTTTAAACGGCAGGGCTTCTGTAACTTTGGACTGATGATCTAAGCAATCTTGGGCGCAGCATCTACTACAACATTTAATTAACTTTGACATGACCAATGAGTGATCCATGGATCCAATAGAGTAATTGACCATGTGACAAAAAGAATCAAATATCTATGACCAAAAGCTGATAGGAAACATTTAAGACAAGGCTAAATTGCAACCACTCTTTCGCACAGTGTTTCCGTGCCATGCTCGCATAGTTATAGGTGTATTTTCATTTATATTCTATAATCTAATTTAAATAACTTCAGATCTATCAATTCACAAAGTAAATATGAAAACTTTTGTTTTAATTAATTAACGACAACAATAAAAATCAAGGTAGATTTTTATTGTACATAGCTAAATTTCCTTTTTTGTCACGGCTTATCCATTATGACTTAATATTGAGAATTACAGTTAATATATTATCTGTGGATTTGCTTCAGCGCCGAGTGTCAGAAAGTGGAACTTAATTTAAATGTAGTAGGCTAGTAGTTAAACGTTATCGATCTACACAATATTCTTTAAATTCCAAAAGAAAGTTTTTTTTACGGAAAATAAACGTGAATGTAAAATAAAAAAAAAAGATAATTTGCCTCATAAACCAAAATAATTAATAAAAGGAATATCATATTACATATTATTATTATAGAATTACTTATTCCTATATAATATTATTATTGGAGCATATTTTGACCGGGAAGGTGCTACCGCCACACTTATTTCTAATTTTCTACCACGAAGCAGTTCTTACATTTCTGGGGAACGGTGTGGTTTCAGGCTCACTTTTAGAGACGACCATGTAGATCCTCGGGAGTAGTAATGCAAATGTGACTGACTTTAGATATAAAGACCACTCTGTATGAAGTTGGTTAAAGATGTCCACAGACGGCAATGCCCACCTTTAGATGGACTGCCTGCCCGTTTGATAATTTCAATTTTATATAAAAAGGTGTAAATACCATTGTTATAAATGTGAACGTGTTAAATGTATCTACCGCGAAAAGGTAATTAATTATATCACAATAGTCGTGTCTCTCGGCTTAAGACTCCGACGTAAATTAGTTTTGCTGGCGAATTCAGCAACTGAAAACAATAGTGGAGAGATTAAATACAGTAATTTACTTACACACTATTATATGTACAATAACTTCGGCCATGACACATATTCAACGTTGATTTACACTGCCTACTAACCCTTATAAATATTTAAAAAGCATAGACGCGTACCCTACATCCCTTACGTGCGTATCTCAAATGCCAAGAATATTTAATTAATTGCTTAGGTCTGTGTAACTAAGTCAAAGTAACTAAAAAGGGCTTCTATTGCGTCTCTCATATCTTCCGACAATAGAATTATTAATAAATATTAAGTCTACTACCGCTACTGTGATTGATTACAAATTGTAAATTTTAAATTCGTATTATATAATTAGCATAAGATTAGTTTATTAGATTATTCGGAAGACATGCAATATGCATTGCTAATGCAATGACAGATGCATTGCTACTTCTAAGGAACAAGATGGTTACCTCATATGAAAGTGAGCCGGCAACCACACCCTTCTCCCGAAACGCAGGAACTAGTTCGCGCTAGAAATAGGAGTGTTTCACGATGTGCTTCACGCTAGAAACTTTATTTCATTCAGTCAACAGAAAGTCCATGGTTTAAACTAGTTACACATTTTAGTAACGAAATATTTTGCTGGTACACTAAAAAAATAACAACACGCGGAAGTTGAAAACCACAAAAAAAATTCGTTATCATTTATTTAGAATACTACAACCATTAACTTTTTTTCGCCTTTTCCATGCTGTTCAATAACTTTCTATGGAATATGGTTGTGTCATGGGGTAATGGGGTAAAATTGGGTCTTGCCACAATCTTTTTAACTACCTACTTCCACCAATTTAGGTGAAAGGAATATTTATGTTAGTTTGACAATGCAATAAAACTACATATTGGAACTGATTTAGTGATATTATCAGATAGTGATCATAGGAATGTGTTTAGCTCAAAGTTCCTACCTATACTTGGTTTATATATGAATTAAAAAATAAAAGATTGTTTATAACAATATTAAAACTTTCACCAATCTTATACTGTGAGCGATTTTTCACAATTATTTTTACATAGTAAAATGGTTTGTAAATATTTCGTATTATTAAAGTCCATACATCAAGACTTAAGACTCCATCACTAGACGTAGATCTTCCTCGTTGGGGCTCTTTGACTTTTTATGACCAAGATAACCAAATTGTGTTGGACGTAAAAGGTTACAAAATCGCTGGAAAAAGTCAAATTTGCGCATCTCCGTGATTCTTGGTCAATTGATACGAGTTACAGTGGTTTCAGACAAAAAACAGAAGACATTAAACCTATGTCTAATGTACCTACAACATTAAAAATGTATTTAGTACAGAAACATTGTTACAATTCAAAAACAAACCATAAGAAAATATTTCATATGGAAAGAGATAGTGGCCTCGTTTTAGCTGAAAGGCTTTACCGCTTTCAACGCAAAACAACGCGGTTAAGCTTCGTTTCACAAACCTTTTATCATTTTTGTGTATAATTTTATCTCGATTGACATAATATTTGTTCCATTTTGAAAAACAACTTTTTATTTCAACTGAAAGTTCGATTATTGAAGATTGACGTGTAACCTTACTTATATTATTTTTTTAAATTTTGTTATTATTATCATCCACGTATTATTTTTTATCCTTTGATTTCCATATAAACCTAAGTATGGATTTTTTTCTAAGTATCTTCAATAGCGGTTAAAATATTTAACTATATACTTGATATTTTTACAATTATTTTCCACTACTACAGAACGGTCCTTTTAAATGAGATTTTATATATTATATAAATACTATACACATTCAGCCCACGTATTCTGATATCGCTAACACATGGTATATTGTTTTTGTTGTTGGTAATCTGTATGAATGATTATAAAAAACCACGATGCCGATTACATAGAAAACAGGAGACATATATCCTGTTTTCTATCTAATCGCCATCGGCATCGGCAAATAAATTTTACTCCAAACCATATAAAGCACATATACTTACCTATTTAGATAAGTACATAATAGTTTAAATTTACTGATACGATATATATGAAAAAATAAGTTTCCTCATAATGTTTTCCTTCGCCGATAAATCAAATCGCATCTAGAATTATTTTCTTATACAACCATACTTTCGATAAAACATAGGTTCAAAGTGTTTAATTCTCGGACCCGCTGATTGAGAGGCCTAGTTTTTACCTTTAGGCTATTACTGCTTTTAATCAGCTACAAATTTCACTTACATGCTGTTCTTTAATTCCCACATTCATATAAAAGTATACAAATTATT
>DWLI01002036.1:0-13986 GCA_018249915.1 Cecropterus dorantes dorantes | reverse complement strand
TACAAACTATATCACTGTCAGTACATTTCAATTAAAGATATCAATCATTAAGTAAATAATAGCCTTCTCAATATAAGATACGGGATAATTGCCACGGAGGTACAAATATGTATCAATAGCAACTTGTTCTGTCATTTTAGGCGGACACAAAAATTCAAAAGGAGGGTCAACTTTTTATCCGACTGCGTCAGAAGGAGGGTACTGTTTTTTAAGTGTACCTATGTTTGTATGTATATGACTATTTCTTTGGCACGCGCTACAGCCGTTGCAAACGACTTGACGGATTGTGACATATGACATATCATGGTAATTATCTTGGTTCGAAGAATAACACGCGTAAAAGAAAAAAGGAGAAGGGATGTTTTTTTTATAATATCATAACAATATGGGTATGAAATAAAATCTGTAAACAAACAAACAAACAACAAAAGTATAATGATTTCTTGTTACCTAACTTTACGTCGCCTGGTGGTCTATTCTTTTGGTTGGTGAGTGTGGTCTTGAAAGCGGTAAGTGACAGACCCGTTGCTACTTAGAAGGACGGGATAAAACGTTTCGTATTTATATCATGACACCATCTTCCAACACGAATCTTTTAAATATCGATAGCATACCTTTTGAAGTTAAATTTATAACGGTGGTATTAGGTGCACTGCATGCTCGTTTGCTACCTAAATCTAAAAAAAATGACTAGGTATGCTGCGCGTTTAAAAAATGCAGTTTTTTAAAACTGCGCATGACAACTTTAAATTTATTTAGAAAGAAAAAACTAATAATACGTACCTTGGTACGGATTATTATTTTTATAATCTTTTAAATTTAATTCAGTAGTTCCGTTAAAAAATAAAACACAATCAAACGGACAGATAAAAGTTATAAAAAAGTATAGAAATATTTATTATTATTTTAACATTTCTAACGTTACGGAAGTCAGCGATGTTATCTTATCTTCTTATATGTATGTCTATTAATATTTATACTTAATCCGAATGCGAGTTCAGTAAAACGGATATCCACCAAGACTGCAAGCGCCCCGCGGGCTCGCGTGCGATATAATCGTTTTGCAGAGCGGTGAGCCACGCATCGTCGAGTCCAGAGGGGGGTTATATTTTTTGTATCCCACATGACAAGGGGATATTGTTTGCAAGTGTTTTTGTTAATCCTCCTTTGTTAAAATGAAACTTAATGTTTTCTAGTTTTTTTTTCTATTATGGTTATAGAGTTAGCTGTGATAGTTCGGATAGTGATTTAGTAATATAAAAAGTAAAGATGTTTTTGCGCTAAGTATTGATTTCATGCATAATGGCTATGATTCAGAATTTTCTTTTCGTCTGTTGACTATATTTGGTAAATACTTATAATATATACATTTTTGTTTGAAGATTTGCGCTGTTCAAAGTGAGGGAGTTTAAATACATCGATATCCAGTGGTAGCGATATTTAGGCCATTCCTTTACCCGGTAATTAAATTTTTAAGGTAATAAATTATATATAACTTCTAGTATAAAAACAATCTTATTACTATTCACTGGCTGTTTACTGTGATTCTTCAATAATAAATTTTAATAGAAAATTTTGTAAAAACAAAATTTTTGTCATGTGTTCAGAACGAGAATCAAATACTGAACGCTCTCCTGTCATGTTCCCTGGCGCTTTATCTTTTTTATCGAATGAAAATCTTTAAAAGATGACCTTGAATTTTTTTAGGAAAAACTCGAGTTAAGTTACCTTTGCTTTACCTGCCGACAGAATCATAAAATCATGCAAGTATTAGAAATCAGTTCCGCAATTAGTATAAAATCTATATTACTCCACATCGAAGCAGCTCGGAGTACGGTCCAGGCTTCTCTCAGTTAAAGATCTGCATCTGTTCAATAAAATACCAATAACCGTAGTTTACCCTCACTCAGCACTTAGTTAAACAGAAACTCTGCCATAAAATGAAACATATTAGAATGTCTCTGGAACACAGCGGGTTTCGCAAATATAAGTCAGACTCTCAAAATCAATAAACTTGAACAGATCAGAAGATAACGGCTCGTTTCCTTAAGCACCCGACCCTAACTCCATGCGGTCTTGTACTTATAACTATATAGATAAAAGATAATTATATAAAGATAACATCGTCAAGCCAAAACGTTGTTGCTAAACCAAGCATTGAGAATATCTCTAGAATCCTTTCTCTTCTTTTCTCGTATTCAAGTTTATTGTTCCTTCAACTTTTCTTTTGAAGTATTAAAGGATTTTATAACAATGTAAATTCCAATTTGACCAAGTCTCATTAGATAAAATTTTATTTTAGTACATCGCCAGTTTCGGAACAAAGTCAGCAGAGTTATAATGAAAGTCTAATAAAAGAATTCCCAACGCTGAAGTTATTTTGCAAAGTTCTTAGAAAGAAACCGATTGCAGAAACTTTTCCATTCTTCAACGATGAATGCGAAGCGATAGCGTCAGTAGGAAATAATGATAACTGATGAGTTATTGATTTTCGACACTTTCGTAAAAACGATCGTAGTAATACGAACTGAAATATTGAAGAAAAAAATTGGAGGAGGAAAAGAGTATGCATTCCATTTGAGGGTCACTGCCGTCTAGGGATGAATTTCAAATGGGACTAAAATCTCATAAGACTAGTTGGAATGCCTCATGAACGTGTAAAAAGCACTGACACTAAAGCAATATGTGATGTAGGAATGTGATGAAGATTTTTGACTTTTGGTAACTCAGTAAAAATGTAATATGCCATCAATTTCTTCTCTAAATATCTCAATGCGTTACAACCCCTATGGTCTTGTGAATATCTATCTGTAGGTAATTTCTAGTAAGTATTGAGGTACTGGACGGTACTTTACTGGTTAAGAAACAGGAAAAACTCTATAAGATGTTTGCATGTAATATATTCTGGTAGTATTAAATAATAGAAACTGCAGAGACTACAAAGGATAAAAATGGATATTTTAACTGTGTATTACCTACAGAGAAATAATCGATACCTTCAGCTGAAGTTCGCAGGTGCTTTTACGAAGGCAAAAATAACAGGCCGATAAAAAGAAACAAGTTGTGTAAATGGATCCCTGGAGTGTCCGCTTCGTCGCAATTGTAGAGCGAAGACGCGCGATCGATACTAGCTAGTACGATGACAGAGCGATAACTTGTTATTGTCAGCCCGCTTGATAGTTCCGCGCACTTCTCAACTAGTTCTGATTTATCGATAGCGTTCCGATCAACTGAGACATGGAACAAAGAAAACAAATTATTATCTATTGTTTTGCTTTTCGATTCGGGGTATGGGGATGGTAGTACGTTGTCAGTAAAGGTACAACGCCTCCCTCGCCATGCCTTATGATGGATTTTTTTATAGTATTCAAGTAGCAAACGAGCATGCAGGCTGCATGCTCGTTTGCTACTTGCTGGGTAAGATCAAAGTCTCACCTAGGTTAGTTCTGAGGTCTACAATGGAATGCCTTGGAAAGTGTGTCTCCCTTACCACACCCTTCAGACCAGAACACATAAGCACATAATACCGCTGTTATTAGGCAAAAATGGGTGTGCGGGTGGTGCTTCCGGACACGAGCCACAAAGAGTTCTACCACCTCCATAATAATAATAAATACACATTGCGAATGTAACATCATCCAAATCGGGTAGGGTTTGGATGATGTCACAATCTCATCAAAAATAAACAAATCAAAGACCTCCCTGGTCTCCTTCAGTTCTTAGACACCTAATACTTGAATGACCTGTATAACATGTACCTAATATTAAGAAACATTAAATTTAAATTGTGTTAAAGTCGATCAACCCAAACTCGAACACCGTGGCCAATACTCATCAGTGGTACAGGATCGGAGTCCCGGTACGGATTGTTGTTACCCAATTCAGTATGGAATTTATTAACACGTAATTACGATATTCGTAATTTTTATATAATAATTTTATTTGATATAAATGCAAATTAAATAAGTATACACATTATTTAGATTTAATATGTAACTACTCACTCAAAATTGATTCAATTAAATGCCATATACATTATACAGATTCTATCACAAAGTAATGTGTTTCATCTTATTGGAAGGTAATTGACGTTCCAGTTCATAAATCTCGGCATTTCGATAGCATATCAAATTTTTAGAATTGCGGCAAAAGAGACAGGCGCTGACGAGGGACGGGACTTAGCGATATAAAGCCGGGGCGAGGGAGGGGAGAGGGCCGGGGGGGGGGGGGGGGGGGGGGGGGGGGGTTCGCAGGCAATCGCTGTAATGGTTATTAAATCTGATAACGCCTCAAAGAGATGTTTTTGGAAACTTTGAAACATTCGATTATGTTAACGACCTTTACACCAGTTGCTACCCGTTTGGGATTTTATACTGAGGGTACATTTTTTGCTCCGACGTCTACCTGAAAGGGTATGCAAGGGCGCAGGACTGATAAGGGCTGTTATTACTCATTAAACATTCAAAGCACATCTTGGATAGCTCGAAGTTAATTGGACTTAATATTTTTTCATGATATCTTTATAATTTAGTACTTATATAATTTATTTTATTAGATTATCTTACTTTTTTATATATCAAGATGGATTGGTTTATAACATTTAATAGTAGTAAATATATACATGAAAACTTTATTCTCTCATCAAAAAACAGTCTTATTTTTAAACTAATTCTATGTTAAGTTGGTATTTTGCTTTGTGAGAGATAATTAATTAAGTAAGTTAATTTAATGCCAAACTCATGAAAAATCCATAAATATACTGATCCGAATAAATTGGTGATTTTATGGGATGCTCGTAAATTGGCATAATTTATCATCTAACTACTGACAGTGATAAAAAAATGTCCCATAAATAATAGAATTAGAGGCCGAACAATGATTCCTTGCACCGAACCACCGCTGAGCCCGCTCCGCGCCGCGGGTGGCGGAAAACAATGGAATTGTCACAATTGCACAATGGCCTCATATCTCGTTTAATGACCGGCTCCACTATCTAAGTTCATTCGTTATATAGAAGATTGATAAAAGATAGCAAAATAAAGGAGCAACCGATAGATAAGCGTAATTCATACAGCGAGGCTTATTTATGGTCCTTTGTACAGTTTACGTGAAGGTATTGTGTTTTCACACGTACCGAAATAAAACGATGAATACGAAAATAAATTGGAGCTCGTATAGTAATATGAACCTATTTATCTTCACTACGGAGGCTGGTAAATAGCGATCTAAACGAATTCCCTCGTCACGACTACAAATAGATGTGATATTCATTTTGTGAGTAATTATACCTTTCACGGGACAATAACTCTTAATTGCATTATAAATAACATGTTTACGTGAGATTAATCTTTAGTGTACCTAACACACAAGTAATACTCGTATATATCTGATTTACCACACCTTTCATACCCCAAAACATTCACTTCTAAAATTAGATCGAGATACGAATAGATGTTCTAGACAAAAAGCTCTTCTGTTTACCCAAAAACAAGCATACAATCTAGTTGGTAAATGGTGATTGATACCAATGAACTTCTGTGACCGATTCCAAATAGATCAAGGGTTTTATCTACAGATACAGATGCGTTGCCACTGAACCCTAAGGGCTATAATGCACAGCGCACCATCGAAACGGTACTTGCTGCACAATCTTGTTGTACGATGTTTCTTAAGTAAAGTATAAAAGAGTATAAAATTGTTAGTAGAGAATACATATCGGGTTTAAAATGTAACAGCTGCTGTTCATCAGCTGATGATAACCAAATTAGCTCTCGAAAGCACGAAAGGTCTGAAATAATATATTTCCATCCATCAACCTTTGTATCATCATTCCATCCATCATCCGTTGCTGGACAAAGGCCTCCCTTAAATAGCGCCACTTCAACCCATCCTGTGCTTTCTGAATCCAACGGTTCTGCCCTGTCTTCTTCAGGTGATCGGTCTCGTCGGGGGAAGGGGATGGATCTATGCACTTTCTGTCTAAATGTAGAGACCCTCGAAAACCTTACTATAAATAATAACTTTAATACACCTTAATTAGCTCACAAATGTTTATTTCGGAACTCGAATTCCTGGACAGGTTTCCTTTTGTCTCTCAAACTCCATTGTTATTTTCTCGAAAGAATATAACTTTACGAAGAAAGTTAAGTAAGAAGTGTTTGTAATATTATTTGTCTTTCTTTTATTTTTATTGTCGTCCCTTTGGCGATTTCATTATTTCTTTGAGCAGTTATTTCGTTCGTGGAAAATATTTTGCGCACATATTTCTATAAGTAGACGTTTACCTGATATCCGATTTTATTTTTATTGGGTTAGTTTAAGGATATAAATACTTGTTTCCTGTTTGCTGTAGAAGTAATTATGGTTTTGTTTTCGGAGGACACGTCAAGTATTAATTATACCAAGTAATAATATATTAAGTTAAAACCAAAAGAGTTCTGGTTAATAAAGCTATATAAATGATTTTTTATTGTTCATTAACATGTATTTGGAAAAAAATATTGATTACTTTGATTGAATGGATTATGAATTATTGATTGCATAGTCATACAAAATCCAGTGTCCGTAACAGTAAGTGTATTAATTCATTGTGTGAACCTGCTTTAACGTTTTACAATGACATTGGGCGTTATAGTATCATAATCGGGTTGTGTCACATGTCAGCTTATACGGTCACGTCGGGGTACCACTGCGTAGAAGATGTGTAAATGTGTCCTGACAGGATATTTTTTATTATAAATAAATGGCAAACGAGTAAGCAGTTTATCTGTTGGTAAGTAGCCAGTTTAAACTCTCAACAACTTCAGATAAGATCGGAGTCATAGTTGAGGTAAGCCATAAATGCGTTGCTATCTGAGGAGTAAGTTAGAACGTTTCGGATACGTACGTACGTCCCCCTTACCACACCATAGCAATACCCTTCAACCGTTTAGTAATTCCACTAGATATAAGACCAAATATATTAACGTATTAGCACGAGAAACGTGGCTCAAACGTTGTAAATATATCAAAGAGAAAGTACAATGATGGCGGTGCCTGTCTTGTCGCTGTCAGGTACAAATCGCGTCGTAAACCCGCATTTAGGCGCGAGAGGGTTAAATTGCCTCCATTTAGCTTTTATACACGATTCGCATCATTAAGCGCTAATGTCCACGATTCACGACACCTACATTGTAGCGGAGGGTTATCTGTATAAGTGGCGACAATCTTATGATCCCACAAAAAATCCAGGTTTATACTTAGCACTAAACAGGTATATAAATAGATTCAAAATTACATCAGGCATTATTAACATTATAGAGTCGTAATAATTACAGTTACAAGTAGTCATAGTTTGTAAAAAATATTGCTCTGTTGTGTAAAGGGTGTGATTTAGATAAATGCGTTTTAGAGAGGTTCTTCTCAGGCCAGTACCCTTACTAGTTTATCTTGTATCCTCATAACAATCAATGTTTATGCTTTTGCCCATGCATTGCAATATATACTCCACGTTTTCATTTTTGTTCTGTACAATTTATGAACTTGGAAAAATGGGCGAAAACACGAACAATGTTACTTTAAGGGATCATAATACTATACTAATTATGAAAGACTAACGATGCTCTCAGATCAATTTCGGCGAAGACATGACATGACAGCGTGGTGCAGGGAGTTGATTACAGATAGCCGGCAGTAACCACTTAACGTCAAGTGTTTTGCATGCTTCTTTTGTTGCTACTGTACTATAAATAAAAACAATATATTAATTATACAGGGTGCCAGGGTTCGAAGGTTTTTAAACTAAGTATAACTAAGATTATACTTCAGCTTTGTTTTCTTATATAAGTTTTTCCATGCATTTATGCACAAATCAATCCGATGACTAAATGCCACAATATGGCGATTTTGACGTTGAAACTGAATGTAGTGTTGAGTAAAATCTACACTTCCCAAAACGGAAGGTCACTTACTGCTCGATTCGTTTATGAATACTTTAATGATAAATATTACACTGTAATAAAATTTCTATCGCTCGTATAACTTTACATCAGATGAGAGTAATGGAGGTCTTACGCGTATTACAATTTTAGGTCCACGTACACGTTTTAGGTTCAAGTTAAATATGCTGAGCACTTTATGCGCGGCATTGCGGGACCATTTTGTCAAAGAAGCACTTGCTTTTATTTTATGGCTAAGTGGAACCCCGTGTAGAACTACTACTACTAAACTTCTAAGGTAATTTCCTCACTGCGCTTCCATTAGCTTTTTCTAGAGTTTTTTTTATCGTCTTGTACATAAAACCACTAAAATATAACTAAAACCACTAAAATATAAATAAAACCACATAAAACCTATCACACTGACCACCAGTGTGATAGGTAAAAGTATTTAATACATATTAAATACGTAAGGTCAGAAGAGAAATATCCACTATTAAATTTAACTTCATGCTTACGATTTTTTTATACGTTGCAAGTTTTAAAGAATGTTATAATTCCTAAAGTTACGTATAAAATTAATTGTACAATTCTGTCACGGAAAAAACCTGTCATAATAGGTTTAGATGTTATTATTTATATTAAAATAACACGGGTTAAAGCAAAAATTAACACCCAAGTTCAGATAACAGTCTATGATTAAGTAAATGAAGTTATTACAAACTTGCAGGCGTACTTATTTGAATTTCATTCGCATGTATTCGCTAACCCTAGTTGCAACCACCGTCTGTTCATAATACCGACATAAATAGAGCTCGCTGCACACTGTAAAAAAACAGCTGAATCTGAAAAGCGCTTAGTGTTGGCGGCGACAAACGCACAAATTAAAGGCCTGTAGCGAGACCGACGCACCGTACACCGGACCAGACGCCACATTAGCGGCGTTTGCTACGCTGTCGTACCCGAAAACGACCTCTAAAACCGAGTACCAACGGATATATTGCCGTACACAAAGTAAATAATCCGCTCTTTGTTGTAACCAGCCATTATCGGGCCATTTTTAAGATTACATCGCTGAAAGAACGCCTCGCGCCACATTAATCACTTTATCTGAGCGGAGTAAAGCTCTATACCTATACATATTTCTCGGGAGGGCAACTTTTTGTGTGACAGCGTTTTATCGCTGCGTGAGATCGCACCGCATCGGCTATTTCTTCTATACAAATAAGTAAATTGAAGCGTCTGTCTGTTAATAATTACGTGGTGTAAGCTAATTTGCTTAAATCCACGACAACGAAGCAAAATCACTTTTCGTATTAGAAATATTCCTTAATCTCTGATTGCACTGGCTCATTTTAAAAAGTACTACGGTATAACGGGATTGACTCCTTAAAAATGATGTTTTAAAGTAGAGAGTTTAATAAATGTGTTTTTTATGTTATTCCGAATATAACTTGGTTGTGTAAAAAAACGAAACGTAGCATGAAGGTACACACGAGTGAAGTCGCGCGTTAAAGCATGTCAATCAAACGAAATCCAAGAAAAAACGCGTGTAAGACTAACCTGGCGACTGTAATGTTTTCACACGGCAGTCCTAAACAAATAGCACCGCTAATGCGTGTACCTTCTCGTACGTAGAGCAGTTCCTGTCGAATTCTCCGCTGTGTGAAGCGGCGCAGAACCTTTGTATAAACAGAGCAGTTGGCTCCTGCACATATACAATTTATAGAATAAACAATTTGATACGAATGTCAAATCAGGCCAAATAATCCCATATGTGCTCAATGGAATCTCTTGAAGAAAATAACTATTAAAAATAACAATTGATTCGTTCGTTGCAACTGGCCTTTGCGACAGTGCAATTGTAATACTGTTCAATAGTTTATACAAGCATCGGATGATATATTAGAGATGAGTTTTTAAAAATACAAAAAACTTGGAGCATAGTATGTTGCAAAGTAAGTATTTTTAAAATATAAAAATTAACTACTTCATTGTGATGACATGTAGATGTTAGACAATAAACAAAATATAAATGAAATATGTTCAAATATGTAAATCTGTCTTTTTTTTCATATATTCAATACTAGTTATGTTAACTAAGTTAATACATTTAGCTTATTATACATACATTCACAGGAATTCAGTAATTCAATTTACGTATACATGTTAATGTTAACATAACTTTCATTAAACTTAAGTAATAGAACTACACCCGTTCAACCATATAGACTTTAAACATTAATTAAAATGTCGGCCGAACTAAAACCCGATGCTAATTAATAAAGCCTTACAGTACACGCTTGACTCTCGAAAGTGCCTTTCATGGCCCTTCACCGGGACCGACTGAGCCGGAATTAATACCTAGAAATAACAGCACCAACGTACGAACGTTGCAAGGTGATAATTCATTTCTAATACACATATGACTTTGTCACTTGCCTTACAGTTCTCCACAGATTCTCAAAGGTGTGTGAAATCTATTAATTTGTATCTATTTCTGCTTTATAACAGGAGTTAGGCCGCGGCCGTACTGGTAAGGCGACGGCGATTGAGTCAAAAAACTCGTGTAAACATATAGCAGTCATCGTACTGATGTAGCGATAAAATTATTTGATAGTATCATGTGAGAATTCACGTAAGTTATTTATTCATTTAATATAATCCTTTGGCGGTCACTTGAAGCCATTTGATTTTCGTATGTTTACCTTTCGTTTGTTTGCCATCGCCTTATCTATGCGACCGCTACCTTATGCTATACGAGGCATTTCTCATGCATAGCAATGTACTTGTGACTTACTTCTGTTAGAATTTTAATCCTATACAGCGTCGCACATAGACGTCCGTTACGTCATGTATAATGTCCATGTGCGAAAGTGACCACTTACCATAAGGTGAATTGCAAGACCGTTTGCTATTTTAAATTCATAAAAAACCCCCGACATGATGGATTGTGTTCTTATCCATTTCTATCTATATGTCAGTGCTACTACTTATCAGTGACAGCAATGCAATTGTAATACATCTTAGGTAGGACTTTTGTCTCTTGTAACATCGATCACGATAACAGATTAAGATCAGGATTTAGTTATATATATTGCTATTTATATAGTTACGAATATAGATACAATAAAACTGAAGAACTGAAGATGGGATTCTTTAATAAAAGTCAGGAAACACAAAATGGATACAAACAATCAAAAACCTTCTGTTTTGAAGAAATGTTTAGTACGAGTCTTCCCTTGCATAGAATAAAATTTGACTATTTGAATTAACTTCATAGCAACAATCTATGTAGGTAGTAGGTACTTCTCGTGCATTAAATAAATCTTAATAACTTTTTTACGAGCACACGATGAGAGCATGGAAGCCATGGTAGCACTTACATTAACAGGAATTTGAAGTTAGCCTTACAGAACATCAACTGTATTATGTCTTTGTTATTAAATAATGACCTAACAAAGAAATACTTTTTGCTTTGGCAGTTCGAACAAAATCTATTCAGTTTTTGTTCAACTTTCCGACCCAGATACTTGTTTATACGGTGGTTGTAAAGCAATCAATTTTTATTCATGAGGCCCATCTGTCGGGGTTTTGTGCAAGTGCATTGTACGTACCCTGGACGAACCACCTGTCTAGTGCAGACCCAACATGGCGACCGGATTCAAATTTCGAATCCCTTTCAGCTTCGTCCATTTAGCAGCTTTCGGAGAGATTTCGTTATCTATTATACTCACTGCAAATAAATTGGTTCGCTTGTGTAGTTTTTGAAACTGATAAATGACTGGCTGGTTTTACGAACTAATGGTGCATAACAATAACTTTCAAGTTAAATGGCTTTGAAAAAACCTTTACTATAGTTTTTATATAGGACATTCATGATTAGGTGTACAAAATGTAAACAAAGTAATGTCATAATATAGTTACAGGGATGCTAAACCTTTTAAAATTTATTTAAGAACATACTGGTATGTTTCTCTCTTAATACATCCACTTAATTACGAGTATATTTCTTAGAAGCAAGGAGTACAGATTGTACAAATTTTCAACACGAAGTTTTGTGTACGATACATTTGGTTGTACGTTTTATAATTTATTTACTATAGAAATTAACACTACAGGTTTTGCATTTTTTGTAGAATTGCTAATACATATATTACTAGGTTAGCAGTATAGTAGGGACAGTTATATTTACAAACGAGAGTCTGCTTCTTCTTTTGAGGGCCAAGACTGGAGTTTCATGTTCGTTCAAAATCTGTTAACTTTAATCTTTACATTATCTTTTGATCGGTTAAAATTATGGACATCCAAATATAAATGAGACTATATTAATAAAATATATATTTTTTTGTGATTTACACAAAAGCTTAACCATACTAAATATAACCACGAAGCGTATCTGATCTAAATCATACCTAATTGATTATTTATTTATTGAACATTCATCCATTCGAATTGCAAACTGTTAATGCAAGCAAAAAAAAAAACGTTATTTATCTCTAAAATAAATGTTAACATTGGAAAGGCGATACACTTTCCGCTACATTAAACGTTCATTTCGACCTTTTTGTCAAAACTGCCATCTGTCGATGTCAAAAAACTTGAAACGGTACATAAAATCGAGCGTTTAATTTCACAGCAATGCCAATAGCGAGGGAAATGGGCGGGTACGTCAAAGAAACAATTTCTTTCGCGAAGTTTTTGCAAGCTGTCTCGCGACGTTCATAAAGGGATGTTTCACGTCGCGCACAATGCGTCTAAGTTTTTTTATGACACTCAAGCAGCAAAGGAGGACCGCAAGTTCACCTGATGGTAAGTAGTCACTGCCGCCCATGGACATCTGTAAGTAACTTCATTTAGACCAGGGGTTCTCTCTGTCGATCACAGTTGCTACTTTCGAGACCTGGAATGGTCTCCTCATATCTATATAAATGAGCCGGCAACCACACCTTTGCACCGAAACGCAAGAACTCTTGTGCGCTAGAAATAGTTGGAGAGGTGGTACCGCCTCGGTCGAACTACATTGGTTCTAACACATGGCTCGGTATCTTACGTCCTATGTCTTTGCAAGTGCCATTAGTGTGGCTTTAGATAGGTGCAATCTTCTGTTTTAGGTCGTAGTTAATAAACTTACAAGTAGAAGTTGTATGGCTTCATGTCTGTGCTTTATAATTGTTTTTCTAATGTGACTTGTAATAGTTTATGGAGGACTGTATTCTGATTTGAAGTGTGTGGTAAGTGTGCAACGTTCCAATTATGCGTTTAAGTCTAGTAAGATTTTGGTGTGTGTTATATGTAGCTACAAATAAATAATTTAAGAACTATTGTGCCCGGTATCCAAGTGATTAAGGGCACATCTTTACAATGCATACGTAATGAAAATAACGAATTAATGAATATATCAAAAAAATATTTCAAATGACTCCCTGTAACCATATCAAATTACGTTGTTGATGGAAACTAACTTGCAACGTCTCAAAATATATTTTGTATGTACTTTAAGAAATACTATAACAACCTATTTTAAATACGCTTAGTAAGGTAAAATGCTTTGAACACTAAAAAAAATTAACATGAATGAATGTATGTTCGAAAACACGTATTAGACCACGTCTTCGCGTCTCAGGCATAACAAAAACCTAAACTTCATACTGCATGGTAAAACCTCCATAAAACGGCTCCACCTCTGCCCTGTAACTATTTTTCTCACAGTGTGCAAAACATCTGGTATTAACGTGTTGTGGTAGATTACTGCAAATTATCCTCCACATGGTCGGAGTGTAGTGATAAACAGGATGTGAATAAAACTTCACTGAACTCTTAGGATCTTTTGTTCAATGATTTTTTTTATAAATGAATTAAACTGCTTGTATGTTGTATGGTTAAACGAGACTTCGATCAATAGTTACTAGGTGATATACTGAAAAATACTATATAATTATATTATGAAATCAGTGAGCAGTGATAGCCTAATGGTTGAAACTCAGCCTATTAATCGAAGGTCCGAGGTTCGAAACCCAGGCAACACTGTTTTTTATAAAAAATATGTGCGGATGTGGGACATTGAAGG
>DWLI01002035.1:0-13988 GCA_018249915.1 Cecropterus dorantes dorantes | reverse complement strand
TCTGAATGATGAATTTAGATTTCTGTTCTGGGTCTAGGTGTTTGTGTATTCGTCTTTGTGTGTCCATGGCACCCGCGGCACAGGAGAAAATCCTAGTGCGGGGCTGTGAGTGTAGAAAGCGTGTGTATTTGTATAATACTTTATTTTGGTTCATAGGGTGTGGGTGTTTTTTAAAGAGTGAAGTAATAAGAGTGAAGTACCGAGGCGTTCCAACTCAATGTTCAGTGATAGCAATTCATCTGTGGCCAATCTTAAATCCTCTTAGTCTTATCTACGATTAATTACTGATATAAATAAGCAACAGTGGCCACTTATTAGGTGGTAGGAGCGAGCTTATATATAAAAAAATCCCACTGTATATACTCCGATATCCACTAGACCACTTTTATAAAATTGCTACTTCCAACTTTATAATTCCAGTTGTATGAAATGATATCCTATTCGATATAAATTTTCTCGCCTTTGACCCATAATTATTTATTTTCTTGCTTTTTATAATGATAACCCATACTTAGCTGTGGGCCCAGTTATGTATTAATGATGAATTTTTGTATTGTCATTGTTATCATTGACATCATCGCTAATGATAAGGGAGTTCCGTGATTTCACAACAAATTACAATTGTATATTGCATACATGTAGTTGTAATGATGACGTTCACACTTCGAGATATTAATAACAGCATGAACTACATGGTTTAAACTTGCAAGTCATAGCGGGAGCGAGTTCTATGAGCTCGTGACGTCATCGACCATGATTGTAATCGTAAAGCAAATTGTCGTTTGAAAATAATGTGTGGTTCATTTTATTTGTTTCAGTATTGTGTATATATTTAATGAAAGCCAGTGGTTTTACACTATGACACGCCTGGGTTTATATTGCGGTTTTTTGATACTGTTGCCTAGTTGTTTGAGTCTTAGACTTTTAGAAATTTGGATAATGCAATGCAAGGTAGTAGAACGAGTATGATTCGACCGGGGTGGTACTACCGTCACACCTATTTCTAGCGTGAAGCAGTTCTTGCGTTTAAAAAAGTTGATAATACAGTAGAACCAATCAGTGGCGTAGCGTGAGTTTATGCCGCCCGGGGCGGAAGAAATGGACTATATAATTTGACGACCAAAAGAAAGGTCGCAAAACCTAATGATGCCGCCCTCTAAGTATGCTGCCCAAGATCGCGAGTTGAGTTTCTAGGTCTATTTTTCAAAAAATACTGGTTAATATTACGAAGAAAGGAAATTTTGCCGCCCACTTAAATTGCCGCCCGGGGCGTTCCCCCTCCCTCCCCCCCACGCTACGCCACTGGATCTAATGTAATTACAGTGCATCTGGAAGCACTCCAATTCGCGCTTGGTCTGCGCGGTGGACTATGGCCTGAACTCGATTCAGAGGGGAGACCAGTGCCAACCTGTAACTCTTTTTAAGACCATCAACACGGTTTGAACTATTTCATATGTATAATTGTAATTAGAAATATACAATACTTCAAATGAAAACCTTACATGTCTATTTAAGTTCATTGTTTGCTGTAACAGCTCTTCACGATAGCGTGGATATATTTTATCAGTGATCTTTATTAATTGTCTGACTGATATAGGCGTAAAATATTAACCAAAGATTTAGTTCTGTACATAATTGATTCTTATTCCACTTGCTTTCTACACCCATGGTCACTAAGATTTTTGCTGTATCGTGGTCACGCAACGACCAATAGAGTATATACCTAAGCATATCCAAAACAGAAATGTAGTATCATCAAAACCCTTGGTTTTGATATTAATTGAATTCTTCCAATTCGTATCAGACCAGTATGGAATTTTTTCTGACCGCTTCGCCAAACGGTCTGCAAAAATTCAATGCAGAAACAAATTATAGCAAGAATGTGTTAAAATATAACATCGTTAATAGAACCGATTGTTTTTGTTATGTTACTGACCCTTACCTTTAAAAAAAGTCTAAATTGCTTCATCCGTTTATGACCTACGATGCCACAAACAGAAACATATACACTCGTGAAACTTATGACTTACGACTAGTTTCTCGGTTCGATTTAAAAAATGAATTATGATATCAGGGTTCACTTCAATTCAGCGCGGAACCCCAAAGACTCCTACACCTGAGTTCGTCCACTATTGATATAAGGAGGCATAGAGCCGGCACAACGCAGTCTGTTACTTTCTGTTATCATTCCGCGACTGACAGCGGCGAAGAGCGCACGTGCGGAGTATATTAAATAATTGCCGCACGGTCTCGCGCCATTTTTTGTTATTCGAAAAACGAATTAAACTTGTTTTTTTTTGCTTGTGTAGTGTGTTTGTGACCAGTGTTAAATCTTCGCGGTTCGAATTTTAGCGGTGCGTATTTTTTGTTTGTCGTCTTTTTATTTTTCTTATAGGGAAATCGGCATGTGATAATATATATATTTTTTTATTTATTTTATTGCATTATTAAATAGGGTTTCCACATATTTTGTTTATTTATTAGTGATAAATGCATATTAAAGTATGAATTGGTAGACGTAAGGAAAACGCTAAATTATTTAATTTTTATGAATAAAAAAAAACATATTTATCATTTTTTTTTAATAAGGTTCTTGAATTAGAAATAATTTTAATTTATCTATTAAACGATTAAACTTACGTTTGCTTTCACTTCAATAAATATATAAAATTATACTTACGTGAAACGTGATATTTTTAAGTCCAATGAGATAATAAAAGAGTTCATTGCATTATAATATGAATAATTTATGAAGTTACAAGAAAATGCTACCCAATATATATATTTTTATTTTACAGTTTAAAATTATTAATAGTATTAAAGAAATATTTTTTGTAACAATATAGTTGGAATTACAAAAATCGCAATTTTTTTTTTCGTCGTTAAAATAACATTAAATTTATTTCCTTGCGTTATCAAAACTGAAATAATTAAAGCCAACTTTCCTGCAAAAAAGCAATTATATAAAATATCAATAAACTCAGTAAAGTAATTATATTTCAGTGCAATTTTGACAATGATGTTGTAGATTTTCTTTATAATTATATTTAACAAAAGGTCAAAGTAGAAACTAGAAGACTGAAAATCGAATTGTTAGTTGAAAAAACCTTAGTTTAAAAATAAATTGAAAGAATCCATTTTCAAAACTGAATAATAATAACGTTGACGCTTAGTACTTACTATGTTGTACTTGGTATTTAGCATTATGATGTTTATTTGTTTTGAAGGTGGTAGAACGGTTTTTGGTTTGATACCAAAGACATTACTGCCATATTTAGATCTAGCCAGGTAAAAATAGACATTGATCTTTGCATAAATTCCCAATAAGCTAAAAACTTGCAAGCACGTAAGGAATACCACTCTAAAGAAGTCCTGAAAAATCTCCATTGATCCCGGGTGTACTAAAAAATATTCAAGGTCAAAGTATTCAAAATTGAGTTTTTTCTTATTTGGCCAAACGGTTAGTTTACTACCGTAAAAATAACCGTTTGGCCAAAAAATCCAATTCAGCAACGCATGTGTAGTTAATCTCAGTACATTTCTATACATTTTACAATACACAACGTAATGTAAACCCAAACATATAAACCCATTGTGGTATTGTGGATGATATATTTTACTAGGTATTTTCAGTATACTTGTCTTTTATATCCAATATACAATTCAAAAAATTTGAAGTTTGTAAAGCTTAAATTGATACAAAGTAGGTATTTATAACAAAAAAGGCATAAACTGATGGACAGACTGATAAGATTAATTTATAAGCATTCCATTTGGCTACGAAACGAAAAAGATAAATCAAAAAGATGTATAACTTTATATTTTTTGGTTTATTTTTAAGTCGATAGCAAATAGTACATTGTAAATTGTTCATTATGTTAATATACATCTGTATATAATTAAAAAGTTGATGAGTAAATCATATTTTAAAATTGTAATCTATTGTCAGAGATTTTTTAACTGTGTGCCGAAAATTTTCCATTGTTGATGATTATGTTTAGTTGTAACTAAACATTTTAGTATCAAATACAATATCTACTACAATATCTTTATGACGCATGTAAAAAAAAAATATACATCTCTTAAATGTAATGTAATGTAATGAATGAAAAATGTTTATCTTATCTGTTTGGGTCAAATATAATTCAACAAAAGAGGAAAAGTCAATAAAATAAAAAACACAATTATAGTGATTTCGTAGTAAGTATCCTGATATTTTATTTATTTTTAGCATTTGTTATCTGTGAGCATTTATTTATATAGCTGTTATAGCTATATAAATATATGCTTGGCGGAAAATTTAAAGTATTTATCTACCTCTTACCGTTTGATAGGTAAACTAAAGATCGCCCTTAAAATAAAATATCTTTAGAATTTCTAACTTCTAAATTTATAATTTAATAACAATTTTCTTATATTTTTCACTTGAGTTCTTTATAGTATGTGAGTAGCAAACGAGCACGCAATCCAGCTGATAGTAAGTGGCTACTGCTGCTCAAGACATCTGTAATCAAACCTAGGTAAGATCAAATTCTCACCCAAGGTGAGCCTTAGTGCGTTGCTACCCCTGAGGACTAAGATAGCATGCCTCGGAACAGTATGTGTCCCTTACCATACCCTTCAGACCAGAACACAACAGCACATAGCACTACTGTTAGTAGGCAGCAAATAGGTGAGGCGGTGGTGCTTCCGGAGTCGAACCACAAAGAGTTCTACCACCTTCTCACCACTCGTCTTCGCAATGCCACTGAACTTTTCAAAAGAAAGGTCTGTCTAAATGAGTTTCCACTGTAACTGTAATTTTATACTACATTTACACTTGTCGTGTTATTGACACCGGAGAAAACTGCAGCGGTTAGTGTAGAGTTTCGTGTCTAGAAGTAGACACAAGTGTGGGGAAACCGTCCTAGTATCAGTTACAGACTTCAGCACTAGGTCATTGCTTAATATGTCACTTGTTAGTTGTCGTAATTCGATAATTGCATTCTTGTGGCATAATGCGAACATGATGTCATAAGTGTGTGTATGAACACATTATTTTCAATCTATGGGCTGTATACGGTGGCTATGCTCAGTTTAGTAGATAGCAGATTTTGTTAAATAGGTAGTATAATTTCTTAATAGTAATATATGCAGAGTTTTCGCATTTTTAATAGTTTAATAGTCATAAATAAAACTTTAAATGTAGTAGGCGGTTTGATATTTTTTATTCTTGAGCCAGAGCAAAAGTACTAACTTTACACTCATATATTTAAGGTGGTAGAACTGTATATGGTTCGACTTAGGAACCCACTACTGCCCCACCTTAAATCTGTCTAATAACAACAGTTTGCACAGCTGTTTTTTAGTCTGAAAGGTGTGGTAAGGGAGCTATACTTATACCAGCTACCGCAACTTAGATCTTAGGGGTAGTAACGCATCCGTGGCTAATTTCAGGTGAAACTCTGATGTTGATTACAAATGTCCACAATGCAGCAATGGCCACATACCAGGTGGACAGTATGCTCGTTTGCTGCATCGCTATTATAAACAAAATAAACATTTGAAAAAACAGTCATAGTCGTGCCTTTCTGATGATGTCTACTGACAATTCAGACATATGTCCGTCATTTATTGAATGAAATTGTATTGTCATCGATTAGGCATTAGAAGTTTATACTAATCGGAAATTACGTCACTGACGGTATGACCAAATTCTAATGAATCATGTTTATGACGTTAGCCTTTACAGTTTTACAAGAAGCGTTATCCTATGTAGTTTCCTGTTATTATGTGCAAGTATTCTTGCACCCATCTGCCCGCATTCATATATTTTTTTAAATGTCTTTGAATTTCTATGAATTTACGCTGCCTTAAATATATTTGGGTTAAAGTTACTTATGAAACTGTGAAACGGATGAAAATTAAAAATGGTTAAACCGTTTTTTGTAATTAAACTCGCACACAAACACGATTTTACGGTTTGTAACTTAGCATGTATTATTTGTAATGAAATGATTAACAAATATCTAAATTTTTGTTAAATTGTATACATAGTTACAAGTTTGACGACTTACAATTAGTGCCTTTTGAGTTCTAGTTTGAAAAGTTGTTCGTATCCGCATTTACAATCTTTATAATTAACGTATAACCGATCTTAAACACTATGTTAATATACGTAATCGGTTGCTTAGATTTAGATTTTATCTGATAACTCAGTCATTTTGCATATCTATCTGTGTTCCTAGCGGTAGAGTTAGGATAATAATCTGTACTATTTTAATCTACGCAAGGGGAAGAAAGTAAAAATACTTTGTAAGTGTATAATTATATGACATTATGTTTCGTTAACATTCCAAAATCATGTAAAAAAGTAAATTAAAGTTTTATTTATGTTGTATTTTAATTTTGTCCTTTTGTCCAATAACTTCCATAACTTTGTGTTCTATTTAGCATCAATTTAATCGTCGTAACTGATTATGAATAAGCGGAATATTTATTTCAAGGTTAACAAAAATTTGAGCTAGCAATTCATTAATTAGGTACTAAGTTATTTTTGAAACATGAACACTAGCGGCCCTAGTTCGACGCCTTGTCATACTCTTGTTTTGCTTGTATTTTATCAGGAACAGAAACCTGCTTAAGACGTAGTATAAGTACTGTGAAATAGTTTAATTTATTCGTTAGTTGCACATAATTCGCTGCAGATCGTGGCATAAATTTCAATATTAAATACGAGACATTTGTATCATATTGTAACTAATAAAAGCGAATGTGTTGCAGTTTTGCGACAAAGTTGCCTTGCAAATATTCAAAATGAGGAAGAAATAAAATTTGAGTTATAACATTTGCAACCTCTTCCCAGTTTAAATATATTTTGGGATGAATTTAGATATTTTACGACGTATAATCTCTGCTAAGTAGAAACCTGCATATTGTAATGCCGCGTAAAATCACAATGTATATTTTGATACATTTGATGTTATTTTTTTAGCTATGTCTTGTAAGCACGCTACGCGTTCGACGAGCAATAGATTTTAACATGGTTTTTATACATGGTTAATTTAGGATAGTGATACTTTTAAAACATGCTTTGTTTTATATTGAAAGTACCTTGTATTGCATACATATATGTATTGCATACATTGCGTCAAACCTCAGTGCAGCCAAACATGTTACAAAACATCCTACCTTAAAGTTAATTCAAGGAAATGCTTATTGCCTTTTCTATTTGTTATTTACGAACCATAGAGAGGAGTGTTAAGTGTTTATGTATATACTCAATTTCAAGTTATAGTAGTTGTATAACGGTTGGAAGAGGTGGCAAACATAGTGGACAGTTTTTGCCGCGTCTACAAGCGAAATGATGTCATTGTGTCAAAATGATGAAAAAGATTGAATTAACAGGAAAAACGTTTGTTTCTTTCTGAATTGTTTATGTCATATTTTTTCTTTTTGTTATATATTTCTTGTGTAATCAATCTAATTTAATATCAATTATCATCAATTTAATATCAGCAAATATAATATTCTTTAGTGTTTCGACATTTACAGAATACTTCTCTTGAGTAAATTCCCCATTGTGTTCACCAGTGACGTCATGGATAATAGGAAATAGGTGTACGACACGTGGATCATTATTATTATGGTTAACAAACGCGGTTTGACGGAAGCTATTCCACGCTTAGATTAGACGAAAAACAGTTTCATCTAGAATTGCAGTATATAACTAATTGTCGATTTTAGCGACTATATTTCTAATCTATATTCTATCTTATACAGTGGGGAATTCTTAAAATAGTCATAGAAAGGCACAATCTCGTTTGTAATGTGTTTTCAAAATGCCTCGGTTAATTGTTTTGGTGTTTGCAAAGACTGAATGTCGCAATGGATGTTTTGGTCCAACACGAACATTAGCGTTAGCTATGCTTCGAAATTGTTCTTGAACGAAGAGATTACTAAAGAAATTAATATCGCTTGTTGGAAACCTGCGTCTCGCGTAGCTCTTTAAGTGATAATAGGTAATACTATCTCCTAATGAAGCAAACGCTTATCATCAGTTTCTGCAGTAAGTGTTCCTGATAAGTCCGTTCAATTCGTATTTTAATTACTTTTATACATTATCACGTCTGCACGTGTTGTCTAAACGAGCCACATATATTGCATAACAGTTATCAATAACCTCACTGAAATACCTTTCAAGTGGTTGTCGTGATAATTGTCTGTAATAAGAGCGTAGCAAGGATCTGACCGAGAGGTGCAATTACGCAATTATGAAATTTCCAAGAATGAAAATCGTATTATAACGGGTCCAACTCGAATGGGAATGATAATGAGCAGGGGTGGTAATGCAAGCCTTATGCGAGACTTCACCAATTTACTCGGAAACTGCTCGAAAGCTGTCCAGTCTAACAAGTACAGTCGAGAACAGATCACAAATTCGATAGAATCCATTAATCCCGTATGTTTTTTTCTATTTTTTTTTATTACAGCATAAGTACATTGTTTGTTCATTGTTAATGTTTTCTATTTTGATAAATTTACTCGTTATTCAAAATTTGAGGTTCTCAAATTTGTTTCAAATTTTGAGACCATGTACTTGTACATAATATTCAAAAATTAATTATCTTAAAAAATCAAATGAGCATATTGTAATTTAACCTACTTATTTACATAACAATACTGTTCCCTTATTAAAAAAAACTATCTTTGTAAAGTAAGTATGACCTAAGTATGTTTCGTCTGTGACGTCACCAGTATCGGTGATTTACTCTTGTGAATACGAGTATATTGGGTACATTGCATTGCACATCCGTTCATGATAGCTATCACATTATTAGCAAAAAACTGTGATACGAGTATTTTACCATTGAATATTACGGCGGGTCCTTCCCTGGCGATACCGTATCGGAAATTGTACATTATCTCGCTTTCAAGTGATCAAACACTCATGCAGAATCCTGCATTAATTATTTCCTTGCATGCTAGTTGGTTAGAAAAAAATTAAGGTTCTTTTGATGCGGTATACATTTCTAGACCATGTACGCATGCCAGTTTAAAACTGGACCGTCTACGTGGTCGGAATATGCGAAAGGGCAAACTTAGTAACCATTCAACATTGTACAAAAATTGACGTAAAAGTTTTATTCTGCAAAAGGTTTTTTGTCCTCGACGGGGGAAACATTCAAAAGGTACCCGATGTCATGGGAGCGACGTCCGGACTCCGTATCTCCAAAGACAACCAAGTTCTCTGAGTGCGTTGCCTCATCGGAATCCACCCAGATGAGCGGTTGGGCACAATTCTTCTCGGGATCATTGGTTGGACGGTTCGAGCTCCCACTTTTGCCGCCCGTAACACTTTCGACAGGCAGGGGATACTATGGTATCCCCCTGCCCTATTCTGATCTCGAAATATAAGGCCGAAAAAGTTTTAATTTACGCGTTTTAACTTCCAGATGTCTTGAGTGAGTACCTATAGGAAAGAAATTGTTTCCTTTATCGTTTGTTTTTAGGTGGAATTCACCATTTTTCCTTCTTAAAATAAAAAACTTTAAGTAAATATTTGTTATATGTTTATTTTTTGTGAACAGTTCCCATTAAATATGGGAAATATAAATGATCGATCAATTTAAAGTATGTAAATGCCATATTTATGAACTAAATAGTATTTTGTTATTGGAGAATATTGAACTTATTGTTGGTTTTTATATTTAAATCCAAATGTTATACGATCATTATCGAACAAAGGATTCACCCTATTGATGTTGTATCATTAAAGTCTTTTATTATATAAATATTATTTTATCTGTATAATTATGTATCCAATGAAAAAACATCATAAAGTACTTGTAGATACAGGAAAATCGCTCAACTGTTTAAGTTTCAAGGTCAGAGCAGTCATTGTCGAGACGAATCTTTTTGTTGTCATTTCGTATTGTTGACAGTCAATCTTTAACCTTTTTAACCTCCGGAACCAAATTAGATCCTAGATTTTGTTAATGTATATACAATTTCTAGACAAAAATAACTAAAATAAACGTGTTAACATCATTACTAATTACTATATTTGGATGTAATGTTGTTAGGTTGATGTTTTCAAAAATAATATTATTCACTAGCTTTTTCAAATGAGTTGTTCATGAGTGCAAACACCCAGACCCAGAACAGAAATCTAAATTTATCATCCGGCCGGCCGGGAATCGAACCCTTCACTAACATGACAGACTACCTATCACTATAACTGACTCTTTGCACGATCGCTAAAAATAATGGTAAGGATGATACACGTCTACTATTAATATATAATAATTTGGCAAGGTAGTCGTATTTTACGTAGCTTAGGCTTCTACTTTGTCCTGAGTTGAAGGAACGTAGTACCTTCCAATGAAGTTTTGCAATGACAAGATTAACCAATTTAAGAGACGCATCTCCGATCGGTGAGGTAGGTCCATTTTCCGCATCTCTGGTCAACCTCCGGTACGATTCTAGTGTATTTTTGGGTTAATCATAACTCATAGTCCGCATTGCCCATTTGCCATCTGATGGACTGCATGTTCGTTTGATATTTCTATATACAAACAATACAGCACATAAACTTAATCGAATGTCGAAAGCAGTATTCTGACTGTAACACCCAGTTAACGAGGTTGTCTCCCGTTAACCCATAATTGTCACACTGCTGGGCATGGGTCTTCTGTTAGATTAAGAGAGTTTCAGACAAAGTCCACCGCCCTGGCTTCACCTTTCAAAACTTTTTTAAATAACTCTCAGGTATGTAGGTTTCTTCGCGATGTTTTCCTTCACTGTAAAGCAGTGATAATTTATAATATGCACATAATTTTATAAAAATCAGTGGTGTGTGCCTCGGATTTGAACCTCGGACCCTCCGCTTGAGAGGTCGAGTTTCAACCATTCGGCCATCACTGTTCCTAACGAGGTTGACTATTCAGTAATTATCTTTTCAATTTGACAGATACCGTAATCTTTTGAGATGATTTAACAAATTAGGTAATAAGTTAACGCTTGGCGGTTTTCCTTTAAATTAGTTTAATTTATGTAGCTATTGTGCTAGCTAGTCGATAATAGTTTTGATAAGTATAGTTAAATTCAATTCAAATCAATATCAACTTGAACGTCGAGTGGATTCCATTTTAAATTAGGAACTTAATAATGGTTAACAAACTGTGGGTAAAAATTCAATTCAACTGCAAGACACAATTTTCAAACTACGTTTTCTATTATTCGTATTGCATGTCATTTTGAATACGTTTGTACCTATGTTTTAATCGGTGGTCATTTAAAGGCTTTTTGTCTGATTTATTGTACGTAATGTGTTGTGGGAGTAATTATTTCATGACTAGTGGATGGTCAAGTCGCCATGCCACCAATCTCACCCCTTTAACGTCAGCACCGACCTTGTCGCTTCTATGACATGTTTATTGATTTCCCAGGAGTATTACCATTCCATTGTCTATGATTATTCCTTTATATTACATAACATACTATAAACTATTTATTGTATACACAGTTGTACTGTTACAATTATGCTGCTTAATATTTCTGTCTCTCTCTAACAGAAAGCGCTTTTATCTGGATACAATGTAGAATAAGTTTTACGCTGTGCTATTAGTATACTTTGCCGTAAAGCGTAAAAGTTTCTGATTACATAGAAGACAAACGGCCTGGATTGAGCTGATGCTAAAATGGTAATCTAATTAAGTATAACCATATTTCCATAATTCATTAATCAAGTGTCAAAGTGTAGTGTATCTTGCTTAACAAACCTATTATTTAGTCAAATGTAAGGCATGATACTGAAGCTAATTTTTATTCATGTAAAAAACAGGATGGTTTAAAAAATAAACGTTAAAGAAACCCGTTGCGTTTCTTGCGGATCTTCTCAGTTGAGGTCGTGTTCCGATACGGTGGTTTTGTATGAAACAATATTATTACTTGCAAGTTATTGACAATTGGCAAGTGCCTTCATGGGCCTTTACAAAATAAAGATATTTGATGCCATTTCATAAAAATGCACTAAAAATAATTGTGCATAATCTTACAAGTATCTCTCTAAATATCTATCTAACATAACCCACGCTTCACTTGAAGAAAGGAAAATCGTGCCGTGTCGTTGACGCATTTGAACAATCACATAGCTTAGCATATATTATCATATATCTATTTTTTATACTTTTAAAGCGGCAAATTATTTTAAGCGTACATTGAACAAATGCGTCGCTTATAAACGGCCGAGTAAACTATGACCCTGGAGTAAACTGGTTCTATTTAAGAACATATTTAACTGGGTAAGTGCGTATTTTTTTATACTGGGTATTTTTGTTAAATATCCATGATATTTTATAACAAAATTACAAAAAATAGACACTAATACCCGGACTTACGCTACCTCGACTTACGCGAACCCGGAGTTACACGATTTTACAAATGAAAGTCCAACGAGGAATCCATTGCTTTTACATGGAATAAAAATATTACAACGTAATCAGGAAATTTTGCGAGAGAAAAAATCTTTGAGTGATCTAGTATTATAAATTTTATGAAGTCTTCTACATTAAAATAATTTCGGTTGGCGATGTTATATTTGTATGATCTAAGATTTAAATTCATATTTTTTGTTTAAATAGCTATTTTCTGTAGCTCCCGGCTTTAATAATAAATAATTTACGAGTATATTAAACCCCGACTTACGCGAATTCGACTTAGGCGGCTGTCACCCAGTCTCACCTATCGCGTAAATTCGCGGGTATTGCTGTATATGTAAAATTAAGGTAACTGATAACCCAAAACTCATAAACTTAAATTTAAGTACCGAAATTCGATGTTTTGACATTTAATAACATGATTTTAACTTACGATAATTTAAGATTATCGTATCGTATTTATTATCTACATTGTATAGATTTAAAAAATACTAATAAATTTATTCTTTCTTTTATCATTTTCATGGCCGTTTACTATAATCTTGGTTATTTCAAGATGATTTCTCAATCGTTATCTTAAATCGGGACTTTGTGATTGTTACAGTTGTGACATTAGAATTGCCTTTCTTAATTTATCTGTACACGACTTTAAAACAGCTTAAAAAGATGATTACCACTAAACGCTTAAGATTTATCAAATATTCTATCTTTTTATTATTCTACCTTTTAAATTTAGCAACAGATATAAAAATACACCTTTGTTTGGTATTCAAATTTCGATTCGACCTCTACCCATGATTTATTTGAATTGTAATCTACCACGAATGAATGTATTGTATAACCCTAATCTCAAATTAGTAGCGCACATTGGCTAGATTTGTCTGGTATCAATTTAATCCTTACGACCTACCTTTTGCATCGAATCCGAACGGAATCAAACTAATAGTACTGTACGGTACTTGGGCCGTCGCGTATTTTGACCAAAGAATAAGTTTATCCAGTCGGAGGTAACGCAGTCAGCATTCTTGGGACTCTTCCAAAGGTAGCGTTTTTAACTCTTTATTTTATCTTTATTTTACACATTTTTGGATTTTTAAAGTTTACTTTAAGTTAAATTGTTAATTAAAAGTAACTCCCCGTTATACTTTGTTTTCCATATAATTTCGTTTTAAAACTCTTCGTGGTTTAAATTTTGAGATTTTGTAGGTATCTGGACTTATCCGAGACGTTCCAAATTTTACACTTACAACTGTTTCTACCGTGAAAGAGTTTTTGCATTTCGGTGGATGGTTGTGGTTGCCGGCTCGTTTTCATATGAAGCGAACATCTTCGTGCTCGGGTGTAGCCACATCTGAGAACGACTTCAGATCGGACTCCTTTTCTATATGATGTTACTTACAGTACAGTAGTAGTATTGACTACTTTTCATTAGGTAGATTGCATGTTCGTTCGTTATAATACTTCTATTTTCTGTTAAAAAATAAATTAATCATCAGGAGTTTCAACGCATCTTTAGATAAGATCAAAATCTTACCTAGGGTTGATAACAAATGTTCACGAGCGGCAGTG
>DWLI01002034.1:0-13991 GCA_018249915.1 Cecropterus dorantes dorantes | reverse complement strand
TAAACAATGAAAAAATGGAGTGCACAAAAAAATTTTGGGTAAACATTGCAATTTATAGTTTAAAAAACAATATCCCACATCGATCATATTAATTCATTCACTATAACTCTAATCCGAGGTTTTACGGTTTTGAATGCTCCAGGCGCTCGACTATCTCAGTTACTCAGAATAATTAAAGAATAACTTTTTTTTTTCACTGAAGCAGCAAACGCGTACGTGGGTACGCAGTCCGTCAGATGCTAAATGGTCACTGCCGGCCGTGGACGTCTGTAACCAATTTCACATAGAGCAGGAGTTCTAAACTTACTCCCAAATAACATATTTACACTAGCTACACTTGATATGATAGTGAATCGACAAACCTCTTACCGAAATGAATGAACTGCTTCACCCTAGAAATAGGTGTGGCGGTGGTATCTTCCCGTTCGAGCTATACTCATTATACAACCTTGAAGGCTAAATACAGAAGAGCATAATGCTATTCCTATAAATTGAACTATTCCACACAAATTATACCTACATTGAAAATAATTGACGGGAGGTTTATTATGCCCGAAAAAAGGAAGTAAGTAATAATTCAAAGCTCTCATGGATAATACTAGCTCAATATAAGAAAGGGATCGTAACAATGTCAAGAAGATCAGAGCCTAGTAGCCTTTTCTCATTAACCTGGCCACAGTTGTGTAAGTGGTAGAACCAGTATAGTCCGACCTCGGAGGTACCACACCTATTTCTAGCATGAAGCAGTTCTTGCGTTTCGCTAGAATGTTGTGGTTCCCACCAGCTAACTTATATATGGCGACCAAATCAGTCTTCGGGACTCGGCAGCAACGTATCCGTTATTCACTCCAGTTTCATATGAAGTTCCTTACAGATGCCAATGGGCGGCAGTGACCACTTAACATCAGGTGGACTGCATGCTGAACTCATTTACTACTTCAATCTGATAAAAAAAATTGGTGATAATACCCTTTGGTTCTGCATGTTTACAGACATCAATAGACAGCAAAGGCCATGGTGTTATTAGATGGTCTACGACCTTTATATATAACGGAAATATTAAGATACTATTTATAAGAAAAATAACTTGAGATTTATTTTCTACACACTTATATTTTTCCGTAATTCTATAACTAGGCAGCTAGTTAACCTACCATAAAATATTATTGATTAGGCCTTTCCAGTATCACGACCGATCATTTATTCATATAATGACTTTCCATCCAATGATACATAATTAAAAGAAGTCACTGTAATACGATTACAATATTATTTTAAAATTACGAAGTTTCTATCTCATATTTTGATATCAATTGCGACCAGAAAAAAATATTTGCAAAAATATAATTAACAAGAATTTTAACTACATGCACATAAATATGAATTTTCATTTTTTTTTTTTTAATATTCATAATATTCATATTAGATGTACCAGTACTTTATTTTGTAAATCTAATGTCTGAAACTATTTTTAAATCAGTGTAATAATTGATTTTATGTCTATAACTTGTTGTTACATATATTTTTTTGAGATACAAGTTCGGTTTTTGACATCTTTATGAATAAAACACAAGAAATGGTTTTTAATATTTATTTGTCTTACAAGCTACATCTTCATTTCTTGGCCTTGGCTTCCCTCGTGGCTTTCCTCTCAGCCGCTCTCGCTAATTGCTTCGCTGGCTTGAGGTTGCCTTTCTTGCAGAATCTCTGATTCCTTAAGAATTTAGGGTCCATCTGAAACATACAAAGACTTATAATTAGTAAAAATAAATAACCCTAGAATATAATTATTGAGCGAACACCACACTAATGTGCACGTATTTACCATATAGGCTCCTAAACCGTTGATGTAACATTTATGTTCAAAGTTTATATGAAAATTTTAAATTATCCTGAAGTTTATTTCCATCTGACAGGGGGGTTTCAATGACTTTATGATACTAGAGAATGCTTAAATAAAAAGCGCAGTGCATAGTTCAATGACAATTCTAGGACACATGAAGGTGCACAAATGAATAGTCTTTGTACATTAGCTTTTTTTATAGACCGTTTTATATGATATTTTAATAATTTGACTTATGTATTTGCAATTAAAAGTTTAAATTTAGAAGATGATCATTGTAAACATACCCCAAGTGTTGATTCGTGCCTGAACTTCGTGGGTTTCTTAATGCCATTCCTGTGGGCTTTGCGATCTGCGAAAACAAAAAATAAATTAATTACTTTAAAACATGTTTTAGAGGCAACACGTAAACGTATTATTATTTATCCTACTGATTTATTTACAAATGATTGCACATTTCATATGTTTACAAATTGTAATAGCCTAATAAAAGCACTTTAGCAACTGTTCACATTATTTATTATAAACACTGTAGGTATTTATTATACACATATATATTATTATACGACACTCACTTTGGTTATGATTTGTATGGTTCTTGGACTTCGCCATATCGCTATGTTAAGTTATCTGAAAACCAAAATATATACGTAAATTCACATATACAGGCACATAGTAAATGATACACATTTTGTAATGAGAAAGAATCAAAGATTTCATTGATATTTATGAATTTATAAACAACGAAATTCAAAACGAACCTTATTCTGACAAAAAATATTAATAGAAAGAGAAAGATGCAATCTTTGACAATACATGAAATCCTTCAATGTCAATTTTTCATTGTCATATTGACACCGACAGCTTTTTTCTTTCCGTTGGGTTTTGGCTTCATGCATTTCAGCCATCAGACTTGATTATTTTTCCATTACCTTTTATATAGTTTTTTTTACCGATTAAAGTAGTCACCTGCATGGTTGCTACTAAAACACTCACATTGATAGCCTACTTATATTTTTTTTTACTTTATTTATAAAATCGATGCTAATTACTAGTATTTTTTTTAATTAAAAACGGTAAAATAATACCATTGACCTCAGAAAAAGTGAAGATACCGTTTAAACAGCAGTTAACAGTTTAAGTCATGGGTAATACGTTAAGAAATTAGTCGCTTCGCGAACCTAATTGTCGTGTAGCAAGTAATATATTTAAATATTGATAGTATCACATGTTAATTCCGGCAGTCCCGATTCAGTCACAGTTACCACGATAACGAGTATCCTATAGGTAAAAATTACAGGTAGTAACTATTAACAAATCCTCAAAAACATTCACATCTTTAATGTTAGTAAATGTTTTAGGAACCTTTACCTATTTTTACTTTTCATAAATACATTACAACTTTTCAAAAATACATACATACAACATTATAGGTTGCCTACACATTAGGATCAACCTTAAATTAGCCGAAATATATTCAAACAATCCAATTTCATTGCTGATCTAATCATATACCGATAAGTTCTGAGAGCCATATTTAATAATGTTTTAGAACACCAAGAAAAAATTTAAATAATGAAAGGTGTTGCATATAAAATTAAAACTGCTACCACATAAGAAAAAGAAAACAACAAACAAACATAGCATGATGATATGTATTATCGGGGATCGAGGCCATAGCCTTCCCCAATAAATTTACTACTCAATAAAAAGGATTTTTGTAATTCTAACCAGTAGTTCCTGAGATTAGCCCGTTTAATCAAAAATATTTTTTTAAATTCGAACCAGTAGTTCCTGAGATTAGCGCATTCAACCAAACAAACTTTACTGCTTTATAATATTAGTATAGATATACATAAATGCATTTAATAATATTATAATAAAATTTTGTTTCTCCTTTATTTATATTTTATTCTGATAGGATTGGCAGCACTGGTACTGTATTTATTATCAGTCAATGTCACGTTGACTCACGTCACTGTAGACACACGTCCACAGGACCACAGCCACACTATACAAATTACAAATTTATGTGACGTGTTTAATGAAATTTATTAAAAGACAATTACAGCGTTATTGAATAAATTATATTCCATTACCTCGTTGCAGTATTTGCGATATCTGTCAACTTCCTAACTAAATATGGTTGTCTTAGAAAGTGAAAGTGGTGATTGCAAACCTATACCTTCAGAAGACTCCAAGGAAGACAAGTTATCCAATGTCTTATCATTAGAGAGTATCCTTTTTATCAATATCAATATTTTGACAGCACGGCCACGGAAACTTTCATTTCTTGTCGTCGTCAAATTTATTTCTTTCATTTTATTATTTGGATTAAAGCTGCTATGCTGCTGTTGTAATATAGCATATTACACATTATAATTATAATGGTACATTATAAAAAACCAAAGTTTAAATAGCTTTCTGCCCCAATATTGGTTAAATAATTAAATGTTTATTTTTGATATGAGATTGAAAAATTTTTAGATTTCAGTGTAGACAATATTAGATATTCACTATCATTATATGATTAATATGATTCGATTGATTGGTATGTTAAAAAGTCATATACATTTAATAAAAAATGGAATGATCTATGAGGCATAATATCCTTATATCAGATACAGTATTTCGGATCACCAAGGATGCTCAACAGCAACATGGTCTCCGTCATGGAGACTACCAGCGTTACCGCGGATACTGTTCCCGCCGCATAAGGCGTCTCCGGAAGGTGCTCAAGATCCCACAGGTTTGTATAGTCAATTTAACTATTAGAGTTATTTAACTAAATAGCATAAGAAAATTAAACATGTCACTGTGGTTTTGTTTAATTTATGTTAAAATATACAGTTATAACAAATTGAGTCTTAACAAGATAGACAGTTAAAAAAGGTTGTTCTTTTCTAATAGTCTGTTTTGACCAAGTCTTCCTTTAATAAAAAATGGTGGTGGAATAATAATTCAATATTATGTATATGGATTTAAATACATACATCATGTTTTCTTTGACTTTATTATGCTAATAAGAATTCATAATTTTTTGAAGCTCAATTCAGTAGGTACATAATAGAATGCATAAACCATACATAACAGTTATGTATTGAAACTGATGGACTTAATGTTAAAGAATTAGTTCTATCAATTTGCATAGATATAATTTATAACATTAATATCAATAAAAATATATAATTTTAATTATATCTGGAGAATTTGCCTTACTAAGACAATGTATGAAAGTTATGTATTTTCCTTAAAATCAATCCTTTCTTTAGTATCTCATTTACAATTATTATCCAGAATTTTCTTCTATTAAGTAGCACTTACAAGCTTACTATGTAGCATAGTGTACTATTATAGAATGGATTTTTTAACTAAACTGATTCGATTTCTAGTTTGGAGCTTTTTTAATAAATTTTGTCAAGATTTGCCTCATAACTCCTTTTCCTATACCCAATAGTTACGTCCATAGAATTTTTGTTATAGCTCATAGTTACGAAATTGCCACTTAGGCAAATTAAAAAAAATTACACTATAAAAAGAGAACATGATGAAAGCAAAGGTAACCCTACAATAATACGAAATTACTTTTAGGGGGATAGACGCCACTACCGTCGCAAAGACGTGACCACTGTGCACCTGACGGCGACCACCGCCGAGAGCCGCTTGCTGTGTGTGCCGTTGTTGCAAGCAGAGCGCGCCTGGGCGCACGCGATGCAGCTACGTCAGGAGGCCAACACGGAGCCGCGCAAGAAGTTCCACCTCGTCTCGCGGCTAAAGAAGGCCTGCGCTCATGCTCAAACACTGTTGCAGTTGTGTGAGGTAAGTGCCACAAAAAGGCAGGTACTTAGGAAGATGTTTGGATTACTGCTGTCTCGTCATGACCACGACGCATGTAACTGAGTCTAAATATAAAAATAGTTAATAAAACAGTAAACTGATAGTTTACCACAGGATATAAATTAACGCTATTTAAATAGAGCTAAATTAATTCTATTTATGAATATTTTCAAAAATAGGTATTTTAATTTTGCAGTTAGCCAAATGTGATCTAATGCACTGGGGATTACTGGAAAAGTTTTCTAAATTACATTTGTGCATTTATATTTACGAACGGTTATACATATTTTGTATTCCTTTTCATTAATATTAAAATATATTTAAATCGTAATTTTTTAAAGTCTATAATTTTTGATGACTAAATTATTTATGGCAATCTAAATACAGTTTTTCATTGGTACTAAAACAACACGAAGAAGGTCAAGTTAATGTCCCGTATAGTACAAACTATTATATGGCGACGCGTCGCCACGTTAACAGTCGGTCTCAGCTGCCGCTATAAATGTTGCGGATCAAAACGTATATCGTGAGCACCATGGGGTAGAACCAGTGTAGTTTGACCGGGAAAATACCACCGCCACACGTTTTGGTGGAAGGTTGTGGTTGCCGGCTCACTTCTATATGAGGGCGGCCATATTAGTCCTCGAGAGTGGCAACGCATCTGTAATCGACTTCAGATAGAACCCCCGTTCTACACGAAATTGTCCATGGGCGGTAGTAATCGCTTACCATCAGGGGGACTGCATTCGCGTTTGCTACTTTAATACGATAAAAAAATACGAAGAAGGTCCAATTAATGTGCCGTATAGTACATACTATCATACCTTATAAAACAATTTTGTGTACAAAGGTGGACTTAATGCCTATGTGTTATGTGATTGTTTGATGTTTCAGCAAAGCGGCGTGTGCGACGCGCGGACGCAGCTGGAGGCCGGCGCGTACGCGGCGTGGCTCGGCGGCGCGCTGCTGCTGGAGCTGCAGCAGTGGCGGCCCGCGGCGGAGCGGCTGCAGCGCGCGCAGCTCGTGCTCGACAACCTCTGCGCCGCGCTGCCGGAGGACGAGCGGCTTGTCTACAAGCAGAAGGTGCGACGCCTGTCTCGACAGTGGACGTTTTTAATAATACCTGTTACACCGAACCCATGATATAATTAGGAGCCATCGATAAATCTGCCTCTTGTAAAAAGAGTTTAAGTTTGATTTAAAGCAAATTGACTTGTACAAAAATTTCATCAACGTTTTTCTTAACATCTCTCTACCCATAGACCTCCGTGTTAGAAAACGGAGATTTATCAAAGGACCTCCTATTTGGATCAATTTTCTCAGAAGAAGTTAATTACTACCACGATCACACGAATTTCATGCCTCCTACCCCATTTTTGTCATAGCTGTTGTTAACATTTGTGAGACTCCTATAGTGTAATATCATATATTTGATAATCTTACTCATAGAAATTAATAGACTAAGAGTGTAGTTCCGAAATTATTTATCACCATTTGCATTATTTTTCAATAAAATCATCATCAAATCAAACATGAAAATTAACAAGACAAAAATGTGTGACATAATTATGTTATTGTAGTATTTGTGTACTACTGCTTTAACGTGTGAGGTAACTGTTAGTGTTTATGTAAGTCACAAGCCATTCGTATGGCAAATTTTATTTAAATTTGTTCAGAAATTTTAGTGTAAATGTTGTATTCAAATGGTTACAATATTAAACTTGATACCATAGGTCGAGGAATTGAAGCCAAGTCTCCGCTACTGTGCTTATAACATTGGGGACGAGTCTGCGGCGGGCGATCTCGTGGCCATGCGCGGTCAGGGCCTCATCGAGAACCTCGATACGCTTATGGCACAAGCTAAGTATGTAATAACTAATATTCTCTATACTCTCATTTATCCCCTATTCTGTTGTTTATAAAATATCGTCTAAATGAAGATTAAAGGTGCTTAGTCTATTTTGATCTGCTTGTTAATATCGTGGTATTAGTACTCAAAACATAACTGATCATTCTATAAAGGAATCTATGACATTAATAATTTGAATCATTAAGTTTTTTGTATAAATTTATATAGATCAAACAGAAGTTTCGATTTACTAAATTAATTTGTGTATGCTTAGGTATTCTTGCAAAAAGTTGAACTTTTATTTTTTATTAAGCCGCTTCATTAGGCCTAAATGCCCATGTCATCTGAAGTCCGATATAAATGATTATTTTAACACTTATTGAGTGAATCCAGGGAGTCCCGTTCGGGCGTGATGCACGAAGTGGAGTGGCGCGGGCGGCGCGTGACGGTGCGGCCCGAGAAGGTGCGCCTGTTCCTCATCGCGCTGCAAGACCTCGACAAGTCCGCCGCCGCCGCCGCCACTCTCGACGCCCGCATCGAGATCCTCGAGAACATCCTCATGGACTGCAAGGACGCCATCTCGGCGCTCAAGGACGAGATCAAGAACGACGCGAAGGTCAAGTCGCCCACCGAGACCCAAATGTCCGGAGCGCACTACTTGCTCTCCTACCTCATGTACTTGCGTCTGATGCGCACCATCGAAAGGAACAACTTGCTCGTGCAGCAGGCCGAGGAGGCCCGCAAGGTCAACGGTCAGATTGACGGCAAAAAGGTGCGTCCTCAGGACCTGACGCGGCTGTACGAAATCATTTTGCAGAATTACACGGAGTTGCAGCAGCTACCGGGTTTCGATGCCGACAAAGTTTATCAGGAAGAAATAGAGACCGAGATGAAGGCTTACAAGGCTTTCCGTTGCTTCTACATTGCTCAGGTGTTGACTGGTCTGCGACGATTCAGGGAGGCGCTCGCAATGTTAGAGCGGTGTAACACTTATACAGAGGAGTCTATTAGCAGCAAGCTTCAGAACAAGAAAATTCTAGAGAAATTGAGAACGTTACAAAAGGACATCGAGAGCTGCAAGTTCGAGGTCCACGCTGATTCGGTGCTGGAGGAAGACGACGATGATGAGGAAGCGAAGTATTCTAGCGGCAAGCCTTATAAGGACAAGAAGCCACTAGTCGACCGCTTGGACGAGTACCGTGAAGACACGCAGGTTCTGACCAAGAATCCCAACATCTATAAGCTGCCTCCTGCGATGGAGGCAATTCCATGCAAGCCGCTGTTCTTCGACCTGGCATGCAATTTCATTGAGTTTCCAAATCTGGACGACAAGACCGGCGCGGCAAACAACAAGAAGCAAGGCGCCGGTCTCACTGGACTCGTCAAAGGTTTTTTGGGTTGGGGTAAAAGTGACAAATGAGCCATATATACAATACAAATATATATCACGACACAAATTATACTGGTTCTTTAGAATATATCTATATTGATTTCAGTTTACGCTTTTTTTGTATTGAACCTTTTTCTCAGGAAAATTAAACCATAAACCTCTTTTCAGTTGAACCTGTAGTTCCATTTTCGCATCTGTGGCTAACTTCAGGTATTATTTTAATCTTATCAGGGGTTGATTACAGTGCGACTACGGACGGTGGAAGCCACTTACCATCAAATACTGTCTCATTTGATACTTTGTTTACGTTTAATATATCAAATATATTTTGGTACTTTTAAATTACTATCTCACGAATTCTTATTCAAAATATCAATATAATTGTAGGTTTAGTGTAAATTAGTGTTTAATTATTTCCAGTTGTTATGTCTTGAAAATACGTTAATTAATAATTCAATGTTAGTTTTAAATAATATTTGTAAATTGAAACTAAATACTTTGTATTTAACAAAAATAATATAACACACTATTGGTTCCTTGCGAAAAGTACAAAAATATAATAGTTAACCTTGAAACAATATATTTTACATTCTGTAACATTTTTATGTATGTTCAGTATCAAATTTTACTGAAATTAATTTATATATACAACTATTATGCTGCATCGTCAATTAGAATAGATAAATAGCCCGGCTAGTACCTTACAAGGCCACAGTATACCAGCGTTAACCGCAAGCAAAAAAAAGACACAAATTTTTCATACAATAAATACATATAAATCACTTTCAAACCAGCTTAGAAAAAGAAATAGTTTACTCGTGGCACCATTATCAAAAAAATAACAACAAAATCATTGAATGAACTATGTATGTATTCACATAGGAATTGAAAAATTATATGTAAACATACTAGTGAATAAATCGTAAATCTCAGTAGTGGTATCATAAGATATCTATACAGACTACATCATATCCCGCTATGCATTATTTAATGATTTTGTAGTCGTATCTTTAGGTATGTCCGTGATTCTAATTTTTACATAGTAATATGTCTACTTATATATAGCGATAGATAATATACACTCGAGGTTCATATTTTATCCCTGGCGGCTAGTTTAATAATATACAAAAAGTATACAAGTCAATCGCTCGTGTCACACGTAGACATAGAAGTGTAAATTCGATCAAGCAGTTCAATCAAGGCAAGCGTTCAACTCGAAATATAATAATAATTTACATGAAACGTTACGTATATTCCCATACGTGGTGCCGTCTTAAGTCCGTCAGCCTCACTAGTTTAGCAGGGTTCATGGAGAATTTAGCGAATGCGAACACGAATTTCATACAACATTTAGATACTCGCCAACAGTCCACTAAGTCACTCGGACGATGACGAGTATGTAAACGTCGTAAACGAAGACAGACGAATAATACCTCGATTCGTGCCAAGAAACATTTACTTTTCGGGAAGCGGATGACATCGCGGCGAGTACCGAATACATCCGCGTAGATTATTTACATACGTACTCGCGTATATCCCGTTGTCGGCGAGTATCTAAATGTTGTATTAGAGTAACACACGAGCGGAGTGCTAGCGCGTCGCGAGCGGCGGCCAGTGCGCGGCGTCGTGCGCGCGGCGGTCGGCCGGCGCCAGCAGCTGGCCGCACGTGCCGCACACGCTCAGCGCCAGCTCGCGCCCCACCACCAGCTCCTGCTGCTTCGCGATGTCCGGCAGCAGCGCCACCAGCTCCGGGAACACCGCGTCCAGCCGCGCGCCGAGCGCCTCCCGGCAGTGCTGGTAGAACTCGTCCGCGCCGATCGCGCTGTCCCGGAAGGCGCGCGACGCCACCTTGAACTCCTCGACCGCCGCGGCGCCGCCGAGCGCGACCGCGAACTTCTTCACGAGATCCCGGTTCCGCAGCTCGAAGTTCGGCGGCGGGATGTAGGTGTGCAGCGGCGCCGGGAAGGTCTGGCCGGCCGAGTTGGTGAACGTCATGCCGTTGCAGGGCGGGCGCGGCTTGAACCCGGGCGGCGGGCCGCCGTCGTGCGCGCTGCGGGGCGCGGCGCCGGGCCCGTCGGGCCGCGCGCTCAGCGGCGGGGACTCCCCCGCCCCCCGCGGGAAGGCTCCCGTTTCCGGGTTTCTGTTCCTCCAGGCGGTGGCGATTGAAGGGGGCGGGGTTTTGGTGACGGTCTTGATCTTCCTGTCGGTGTCGACGCTGTTGTTGTTGTTGTTCACGCTGGCCGCGATGTAATCCTTGCCGAATTTCCTGTCGACGATGCCGTCGGCCTCCGAGAAGTCCGCGAAGAGATCCTTCTTCGAGTTGTTATTCTGCTTCTTTTTGTCCTTCTTGCTCGCCTTGGCAGTGTCGTTCTGAACGTGGGAATTCTGTTGCGTCTGGGGTTGAGGTTGGGGGTGAGTTTGGGGCTGAGGTTGAGATTTCTTAGATTTCGGTTTGGCGTTCGCCGGCAGCGTCGGGAAATCGGATACCGAGTTCAAGGTCGGTTGGCGAGGGGCAGGAGCGGGTTCGGGTTTGGGCTTGCCCTTATCCTTGGGCTTGGAGACGGTGATCCACTGCGGCGGCGCGGCGGGTGCGGCGGTGGAGGACAGCGCGGGGAACGCCTCCGAATTCAACTGAACCTTCTTCGATTGGGAGTTCGATTGATGGTTCTTAATTGAATGCATTTCATCACTATTGATAAGTGTCACCTAAAAAGAACAAAAAGCCCAGATTTAAATTTAAACTATGTAGCTTATTTATAATTGTTACTATAATAACTGTGATTCAGAGTAATGCAATATTTTAAAACTATTTTCGTCACCTTTATGAACGTTTTACTGTGCAAATGCTTGACCAATGAATGTTATTTCAGAACGTTACAAGGAACTTTGTAATACCTTTTTATATTGTATGACAATTGAGGACTTAGTATAAACTAGCTGAAGTAATCGTGCTTTGCTTCAGAACATACAAATAGGCGCCAGCTTTTATAGTGCAAAATATCGACATCAAAAGCAGTGCATAAATTGAGCATGTAACTTCATGCATGCAAATTTCATGTAAATCGGACCCATAGCTCTTGCATAATTGAGTAACAATCAGACACACACCATCTCATAATTATATGTATATTAGTATAGATATAGTTATAAAGCAACTCCGACCTTAGGTGGTTGAATCGTGGCAGCCCCGATACTAGGATGGTCATCCCTCGCGACGCCAAGGGAGGGGAAGTCGTCGTCACTGAGGGAGGGCTTTTTTTGCGGAGGTATGGAGATACGGTTGCCGCTGGTTTGAGTCAGACGGAAGTTGCTCGCGCTGGCCGGCTGGCTATGCAGCTGGATGGATACGCTTGGCTTGGCTGAAAGAAAATAATAATGAAATTACAGCAATGTTACCAGTGTACTTCTTTGTATATAATAAAAACATACAGTATGCTAATCCATCTCTACCTGCCTAATAACAGCAGAGTTTAGCGCTGCTGTGTTTTAGTGTAGGTTGTGATAAGGGAGACATACTTGAGGCATTCCAGCTTAGTCCTCAGGAGTAGCAAGGCATCTGTGGTCAACCTAAGATAAGAATGATCTTATCTGGGGTTGATTACAGATGTCCATGGGCGACAGGATTACTTACCATCAGGCGGACTGCATGCTCGTTTGTTGCTTTAATATTATTAAAAAAAACACAATTATTGGCATACATATCACTGGTTTACATGAACGCACAATTCAAAATTCATCCATTTTAATTTAAAGGTATAGTTTTAAACAAAAAAAGGATTGGTACTCTAACTACGCCATGGAAATTGGCCTTTTAATATATTTTTATTATTTTCGTTTAACGTGGCACTTCGATAAACAAGCGTTTTTTGTGTTGTGTTGTCATTCATCAGTAATATGTATATAAAGATTCACATTAAAACGCATTTTTAGAGTTATACGAAAAATAAATAAAACATGTTCTTCTGAAAACGCCCTATCTTAATATTTAATGATTATGAATAAATGTAGGGCATTGTAGCAGGCGAGTAAAGTCATTTTATGAAATTATTTATCTATAGTTTCAATTTATAAAAATCACCCAGCAGTACAAGGTGGTAGAACCCCTGTAGTTATTACTTTCAGTTCAGTAGGTATTATTTTCAGTTCAGTGATAAGCAGTTTTTGCATTTCGATGGAAGGGTATGGTTGCCGAATCATACGAGGCGACCAACTTAGCCCTCAGGAGTAGCAACGTCCCTGTGAACGACTTCAGATAAACCCCTGTTCCATTGGTTGATTACAGGTGTCCATGAGCACCAGTAACCACTTGACCATCAAATGCACTGCATGTTCGTTTGCTTTGTCAATCTGATAAAAGTACATACAGTTGCGTAAAACGGCGGCGGCGGCGGGCGCGGCGGGGCGCGGCGCGGGCTTCGGGCCGGGCCCGCCGCCCAACGTAGGAAAGTTCTTGTCGTTGCGCGTCAGGCTATCTGCACCTGCAATTATATTATTTAAGAATATATCAATATCTTAATAGTCCAGTGAAAATTAGTAGGGTCTGAAATCAAAGTTTTGTCGCTCAACTTTGAATTTATAAAAACAGTTTATTTTTAATAATACAAAAATAATGTGTGATGGTTTACATGTCTGCAACCGCAGGCAAGAATTTAAAAAAAAATGTAAAAATCAAAATGTGTTTTTCTGCAATTACTCTAAACCGGTAAAAAGACACAAAAAAATGAAAATGTAGAGCTTAAAATTTTACTTAAAAACGGTTCACTGACTTTTTTCTTTTGGAAGAAACGTGGCTCAGGAGGCATTCGTGAAACTCAGGAATATATATACCTCACCTATGTATGTGACATTGGCCCTATTTGTGACTACGTCTTAGGTGAGGTATTTACCCTTTCTATGACATGTTCTCAGATGGTGGGGGGGGGAAGAGGGGGTAGTTACCCTTGTAGGCGCGCGCGGGCGCGGCGAGCAGCGGCGAGGGCGCGGGCGGCGCGGCGGACAGGCGCGGGGACTGCTCGTCGCTGCGCGTGTCGATGCGCGGGGCGGGCGCGGGCGCGGGCGCGGCGGGCGGCGCG
>DWLI01002033.1:0-13993 GCA_018249915.1 Cecropterus dorantes dorantes | reverse complement strand
AAAAAGAGGATTGCCTCATGCTCATATTTTACTCACTTTAAATGAGCAAGATAAAATTGTTAATGCTATAGATATTGATAAAGTTGTATCTGCGGAGATTCCTGACATTGAAACACATCCAACATTACACGAATATGTTGTGAAACATATGATGCATGGTCCATGCGGAGTACTTAATCCTAATTCTGTATGTATGAGAGATGGAAAATGTATAAAAGAGTATCCAAAACGATTTAATGAAACTACATGTGAATTTTTTAATGGGTATCCATTATGCAGAAGACGTGATAATGGTATTCATGCAGAAGTTCGTGGTAGTTGCCTTGACAATCGGTATGTTGTACCATACAATCCATACTTACTTGCCAAATTTAATTGCCATATAAATGTTGAAGTATGTACTACAGTCAAAAGCGTCAAATATATTTATAAATATGTGTATAAAGGCTATGATAGTGCAACTGTTGAATTAGAGTCTGGGAGAAATGAACAAGATCAAAATATAGAAATTAATGAAGTTACTAATTTCCTAATTGGTCGTTATGTCGGATCAACAGAAGCCATATGGCGCATTTACGAATTACCTATGCATTTTCAGTCACATGTTATAATCAGACTTGATATTCATTTACCGCGTCGATAGAATATTTACTTCCGAGAAGGGCAGGAACGTCAAGTAATTGATAATGTAAGACAAACAAAATTATTATCATTTTTTGAGTTGAATCGATCAGATTCATCAGCACGAGAGTTTAAATATATTGAAATTCCTATGCATTATGTGTGGGAAGATTCCCGAAAAAAATGGAAGAAGAGAAACCGTGGGGGTGATAAAATCATTACAAGGATGTATGTAGTATCACCAAAACATATCGAACTTTTTCACTTACGATTGCTTTTATTACATGTCTGTGGTCCAAAATCATTTGAGGATGTTATAACATACAATGGATTTCTATATCCTTCTTTTGTTGAAGCGTGCCATGCTCGCGGAATAGCTTCAAATGGTAACGAATGGCGGGAATGTTTAAATGAAACAAAAGAATGACATTCACCAAAACAAATGCGGAATTTATTTGGTTTCATTTGTGCAATAAATGTGCCAGCCAATGCATTAGCGTTATGGAATGAGTTTAAAGTATATCTTAGTGAAGATTTTCTAAGACTTTACAACGAAGAAATATCTTTTAATAGAGCTCTATTAGAAATTGACGATATTTTGAATGTTCATAATTTGTCATGTCATATTCTTGGTTTACCAGTTCCGATATACTCGCAGAGAATAGAAGGACAAAATATTACTGACACAATAGAACAAGAGATGCTGTTTTGTGAGTATTATGAAACTGCAAATAGTGAACAGCGTAATCTCATTGATCAAGTGATTCGTGATTTTGTATCATGATACTGGATCCAATGTGTTTTGTTTAACCGCTCATGACCTGCATGACCTGCATGTGGCAAAACATTCACTCAAACGGCAATAATTCACAAATTAAATTCGCTTAATCTTCGTTGTATTCCAACTGCTTTCAGTGGCATAGCTTCAACTTTATTACTTGGAGGTAGGACTTTACACAATGTGTTTAAATTGCCTATACCCATTTTAGAAAATTCAGTACCAAATATTTCTGCAAATAGTAGCTACGGTAGTTTTATAAATTCATCGTCATTGATAATAATTGATGAAGTTTCTGTGTCCTTTGCAAGTGTTGAAAATTATAGATAGATTATTGCGTGATCTATGCGATGAAAATGATAAACATAAAGCATTTGGAGGAAAAACTATACTTTTATGTGGTGATTTTCGGCAAATCTTACCAGTTATACCACACGGGTCACGTGGAACTTTAATTGAAAATTGTGTTACAAGTTGGCATGAATTTCCTAATTTTCATAAAGTTACATTTACTCGTAATATGAGACCTTTACCAAATGAAATAGAATCTGTAGAATTTTCGAAAAAAATTGGTAATGATGAGGCACCACAATTTCCTCAGTTTGGTGAAAATGTTATCGAAATACCTCAACAATTAATAGGAGATAAAAACAATATTATTCATGACGTTACACATGGGCAATTGTATGTCGCAGCAAGTAGAGTTCGTTCATTCGATGGTTTAAGGTTTTATATATCCGAATATAACGGCCAAGGACATTTAGCAAACGATGAAAGAGTTTTTACAAAAAACATTGTTTTCAGAGAAGTTTTAAATCATTAATAAAATTATTGCAATATGCGATAAAAAAATGCTCTAAAGGGATAGTATTTTTAACGCATGATTTTTTTGTTTTGCATCCTCTTATAGCATGTTTTGTTTTAGTAAACATTTTTTTAAATAGATATTCTTTATTTTACTTTATTTTAATTTCATATAATTTGTTCAAAAAAGAAATTGGCAAATAACAGTCTTGGTCAAATCTGTGGTTATAGTAGTTTAGTTTTCGGCAGTAGAACCTTAATAATGTTTGAATATTATAGTTTAATAATATTTATTAAGTCACTTACAATTTAAATTTATTATATGGTCGTATTTCGACCACTGGACGACCACTAGTTTAAATAAACACTGAACAACTCCTACCTTAGTCACATTAACTTAATGAAACGCTTCATGTTGCTCGGGCTATAAGTTTTCATTTTAGTCAGTTTTCACCTATCCCCGTAATAATATTATTATAATGTACGTTCACTGGCACAGGAATGTCTATAACATTGGAATACGAATGCAGACAATGGAGCAGAATGCTCCTTGTGATCTCAAAGTGCAATTCGAATAATGGAGCTAAGAAGCCGTATGATCGGGTATGCAAAGGTATTAAAAATTATTCTTTTAAAGATATATATAACAAAGTAATAAAGCTCTCTCTGTAATTGATTTATTTATGTGTGCATACGTAAATCAAAATAATACACATCTTTGCACATCTTTTATAAATATGCCTACTGATAAATAAAATAAACATTAAATCAAAATTCGCTTATATGCATGAATTGTACAGGGTAAGCTATAAGTATTAGCTAAGATAATATTAACTGTAATACAAGTTATGGGAACCTTTTATCTGAACAGTGCTCCCTATCAGAGCTTCATATAAGTGGTGTCTTTTTGTTTTTATTAAATTCTTCATTATAGACCTAGGGGCTATAAAGGATGAATTTGACACCATTCGCCGTTTCCAATTTATTTATCTTATTATTTACGTATATTCAAATAAGCAATTACAGAATTCAAAGTGCACCGAAGTCATAAACAATGTAAATAAACTCCTCATTTTAAGGATCTATATTTGGTTATAACTTTTACTATTATTTTTGTGTACGTAACTTATTATTTTACCTCGCAGTAGTAAGTTTTTATAATTTTTAACTTGTAAAGTACCCTAATAAAAAAAATAATGTATGCCAGGGAACTTGGCAACACGCTGCCGCGTCTTTTGATTAAGTTCAAAACTAAACACATTTGAAAATTCTTATACAAATAGTACATCACATTTACCTGACGTAATATAACTATTTACCTACAAAATATATGTAACATATTTACAGAGTTAACATAAAACTGCTTGTACATAATAACGATGTAGATTTACGTACCATCGATATTTGTATAAATTAATTATTATTTTTTATTTATACAAATAAGTAATATTCTTCGTAACTTGTTGCTTAACTTTCTCATAAAAACTACGAAATTAATTAGTTTTGAACTTATCTATTTCTAGATTTATATAAAGCAATGTTGGTATAAAAGATCCGTCGCTCGAATTGCCTTGCGCGAAATTTAGAAGATTGCTCAACTTTATACTCGGTCCTTTTGAGCAAATTTCATGCCCTTGTTCGCTCTTATTTATTTATGTGTTTATTTATTGGATCACCAACATAAGATAAAGCTTTAACAATCCAAAATAATATAAAACTTACTTAATACTATTTAACTGTTTCTACAGTTACAGGTGATCACATCATGCATGAAGATGTATAGTGTAGTTTTATACAAGAACATACCAATATATTATATAAATAATTTAAAATGTAATTATATAAACAATGATGAATTAAATTAATCGGATTGAGTTAAACAATAGAAAAGAGATAAAAAACATTAAATCTTATTGAGGTATACTAATGGTAACTTGTATGTCGATATAATGTTCCGATGCACTATCAGATAATATTTTTGTATTTGTCATACTTATCATCGACAGGATAATCGAATAGTGCGATTTCAGTTGAACTAAACCACCAGAGTGACAGAAGTCTCCAGAAGTTAAATATAGACATTACATCGCACCTAGCGTAAACTTACTGTGTTTCGGTCTGAAGCATTCTTTGAGACTTATGGTAAAAATAAGTTTTATATTTAGTACAATATATTTAGTGATCATTTATGTAAAACAGCGTTATATCCAAAAAGCGACTTCTTATCACTAGCAATGGACCGGTTCAACAATCTTCGGCAAAATTTGCAACTCGCAAATTATTTCAGGTTCAAGAATCTTCATCCCTTTAAGTATTGGCAAATACTTAACAATTTTCGGAATCAAATACCAATGTTTGCCAAATGTTTCCAAATTTGTAACAAAGCCTGTAACATGGTTCGACCAGGGAGTTAGCACCGCGTACTTCTAGCGTGAAACGATTCTCGGTGAAAGAGTGTGGATGCTGGCTTTCTTACATATGGGTCGACCACTGGATCTTATTCCTCATGAATGGAAACGCATCTTCACAAGCACTATTATACACTGTACAGGGTTGTTTATAAAAGAAAGTGGAAGCATGGCGGCAGTGACCAGTTTGCATCACGTAAGTTTCATGATCGTTTGATATCTCAATCTTATAAAATATGTACGTATGAATATTTTCCCCGCTTTAACGTATTTAACTCTAAAATGAAATTAAACGTTATAACGTGGGTAGCATTGGTTATAATATAGGGCCACTATACACTATATCATTTATATTAGATATAAAATTAATATCATCCTAAAAATAAAATTAATCCGCCTCTTCGTCTTTTACTTATTAAATGACATAGGCATTGTAACGAAATATTTTATTACATCATAAAAACAGCTGCTGGAAACGTTTGTTTTATAGGCTGTTTTATTAACTTCCAACCTCATGATAAAAATTAATTCTTGAAGTTCATACTCTTCATAACTCATATTTGGGTACATATGTTCTTAAGAGGTATAATACATTTTTATGTGTAAGTACTAAGGAATAATATAGTTGTCTGCTGTAAAATTAATCATTCCAATGATTATTGTTGTAGCAGCACTTTTTTACGTTAGCTAGAGTAGACCGCTGCTGTAGTTTGCTTTTTAGCCGATTTCGATAAAGGAGGCTGTGTAAGCCGTATTATTTTTTTATGTATGTATGATGTATTCACCGATATCTCCGTAATGCTTTAACCTATTACAATAATTCGAAGCTGACAACACAGGGTCCCATTCTCTGGAAGTCAATCAATCAATTTTCAAGAGATTTCCTGGAAAATGACAGCATGATTTATTAAAATAATCAACAATTCTAGTGATTATAGAACGATTTCAATTGAAATAATGAAATATGTAATAAAAAGGAAATACACCAAAGAATACTCTTTGCTTGCTTTTCTTGGCGTAGGTGTTATTTAGTTGTAGGTGCAGGTGTTAATTAGGTCTTAACTATATAACTTTTGAATTATGGAATGAGACACGTAATCCCATAACTTACGATGACACACACTATGTCAAGATCTAGCAAAATTGGCAAAAGTGGCAATCCCAGGTAAGATGGGAGGCTCACCTAAGATTGGCCACAGATCCAATGCTACTCCTAAGGACCAAGTTGGACCGCCCCGGATAAATAGGCTCCTATGTCTCATTTACCATATATTTCAGACCGCAACACAACAACGCTTGACATTGTTGTTATTAGGCAGAAATAAGTATGTCGGTGGTGCTTACAGAGTCGATCTACAAACAGTTCTATTTATATAATGTAGTAAATCAACCTTTTATAAAAATATTTTTTTACTGTTTAGTGACATAAAAGTTGGTAGTATTTTTGTTATTTTTGTAAAAGGAAAAATATCACACGGTGGTAGCTCCCCGGATGACCCGTACTGGTTCTACCACCATTCGACTTGCTTGTCACGTCTGCAAGAATGCTACACTACTACAAATATCTGTGTTATGAAGCCGAGTAGAGAGGTAATATTTTCATAGTATTGCACTGTTTTGTAAGCTCGACCAAAATCATAAATAAAATATTTCTTTCCGTGTATGTCTACATACATGGAAATAAATATTTTCGTCAATAGCAAAAGTTACTTAGGACGACAGAGGTAGAGTGGTTCTTTTACAGTTTTTCATGGATAGTTTGTGACATGATAAACGTCTTAGATAGATAAAGGGTTTAAAAATATTCATGACGACTGGATAACCTCTTTTCTTCAAGAATTTGGTTAAAAATTACTGATATTTTTAAATTAAATGTGGGTTACATTTAATTTAAATTCATTAAAATTACGTCAATAATTCCTCCTGTTTTATTCTTCATTAAAATTTCACGGTTGTTATCCATACACACGCAGTATTATAAATATATCTTAAATTGAATTATAAATAGATTACGTTATTATCGTACTAATCTAACTAATATTATGGATGCAAAAGTTTTGTATGGATGTATGAATGTTTCTTACTCTTTCACACGAAAACTGTTTGTTAAGCTATAACTTTGCACACACATAGTTTATGATCCAGATTAACACAGAATCATTACCGTGGTATACATGATCGGAGCGGGCAGACACGCGGGAATAAATTAGTTGTAGTTTCATATATTTTACCTAAGAGGCAAAAAAATAATCAAAATTTAACACATCTTATAAATCATACCGATTTAGACACTTCAATGTGCGCAAAAGTTTCATTTTTATGAGTTATAGAAGAAAAGGATTAATACTTGAAGTTACAATTCATGATACGTAACATAAATCATGAAATAATATTACGAGATGTGTTATTTCGTAGGGCTCCCTGGATATAGCTGTAAAGCTATAACTCAAAAATTGGACTTGGCACCAAATCCAAGAGATTAATCGTTAGGCTCTGGCCTCTTCAGTGATTTATCGACTATATCTGCCATAGAGGCAGACGCGACTATACAAACTTAACCTTGAATCTTTTACATGAATTGCATTGAGTTATAGCAATTCATAATAGAAGTTGAACGTTGCATATGTTATTACTAAGCAAAACTTCTTTACTATTAAGACTCATACATATAAAAGCGATGCGCTGCTTCATCGCATAGGAACGCGCTGTACTCTAGTACGAGTTTATTACATTTCCTCCGAACTGTACTTCAATATACTTTAAAATGATGAATAAAAATATAAATAATGATTGTTTTGAGGAAGCTTTATTAACTCAGACAAAGGGCATTGAGCTGAGCGTTGAATAATGCAGGGTACCGTTAAAACCAATTTTTCCAGCATACGTGGCGCGTTGCATGTCACTGTTTACATTACGAAAGGCGGTTTCGTCAATTTTGGTGTTGCGGTAACGCTCCGTTTTTAGGTTTCAGCCCTAAAAGCAGTAACAACATTTTGATGGTATAGTTCGATTTAGATAAAACTGAACGTACCTTGTTTTTATACCTGTATTAGTATTTGTGTTCGACACTTATTTTGGATACCTTTAACCATGAGGTTGATAACCGTATCATCCATCAATAAAGAGTCAGTGAAAAATTTTCAATGACTTTTAAATGAAATCGGTTAAAATGTTACATAACTTAGCGATCCGCAACAAAATAACCTTAACTTTAAAACCGTAATTAATTATATCTAATTTAGTAATAATAACAATAAAAATGTAGTGATATAGTTGTAATTTTATAAACATAACCGTAAAGGTATACTAAGGTACTTTAAAAATATATATGATTTGTTTTTATTTTCGTAAAGTGGACGTAATATTACTTACAATATAAACACCACTCAGATTTAAAACTACCGCTAACTACAAACACTAGTTCAGGTTGCGACCACAAAGTCCGCACGAAGTTATATTGTGCTGTAAGTAACAGTAAACACCGAACAACTTACAGCCGGCGAAGTTAAAGTTAAAACTTAGTGTTACAAAACAACGATGCCGCCTCGGGAGATAACTCTTTAATTAATAAAAGTAGAAGCGTTATTCATACTCACACAATGAGGATTTCATTAATACAGTAGTAATCTACTTAAGAAGATAGCTAGCGGTTACAGAATGCCCAAGCCACATTTTCAGGAATATTCCATTAATCATTTTCCTCTGTAGGTATTACTCATCTTTTCCTACCAATATAATCCATTTACTTCGCAACGGATCATATGAAAGCATATGTTATCTTCGTTTCCGGAACATCTGAGCTACTTTTATCTTGCATTATTAATATATTGAATAGCGATGGAATATAAAACAGTGTTCTATTCGTAATTCAAGAAATACACTATCCGTCTATATCTATAAAATCTTTTATCTAGAATGACTTCGTCATCCGTGGCCATCTTATCATAAAACAGTTTTTATTTACTAAGCCAACTGCTTCAACCACAATGAAAGTACCATATGTTGCGGAGTTATTGAAGAGCTACTTTAATACGGGTACTATTGCTATATGATAAAATATGTAATTGGCCTTGTGAGAGTCGCACACGACGAGTTTCATGCCAACGTATTTTCAATTGTTTTATACATAAATATACATTACGAAGAAAAAAAATAATCATTTAATTTAAATAATTAATTAAATTAATAATAATTTCAATTAATATTTCAGTTTTCAACTTATTATTACTTGAAATATTTCTTATTATAGCCTTACTAAAAATACTAATAATAACCTAGTTTTTGTTAAACGATTCCATAAAATTTCTAACCAAGATTTATATAATATATTTTAAAAGGCTTGTAAAATTTTTATTTAAAGAAAAAACTGTGTAAAATAAAGAAAGAAATGTCATGAAAATTAAAAATAGTACAAGACAAATATACTAATATTAAAATTGTAATTCAACGTATTAAACTTTGTGTTTATTTATTCTACATATAGAAAAATTAAAAACTACAATGATTGTATTATTTACACTTCGAGTATTCTAAATACCTAAAACACTTTCAGGATACGTGGTTTCGGTTAACTACGGTTTTCTAATTTGGGTAAACTTTTCAGAGATAAATAGAGTCTTTATTTTCCAGAAAAAGTATTTTACAGCTGTTTGCGGAGAACCACCACGAGAGTAATCTAGGTCACTCTTTAAAAAGTTTTAGCCCTCTTCACTTTGCCAAGTATATTGTATCTATAAAATAAACAGAACACCTTACTAAGGAGTTAATAGTTGTTAAAAATATTCGTAACGAAATGCAAGAACTAAAATCAAAAATTCAATATGTAAAACAATATAATTAAACTTCTATTTAAATGAAGAATAAGATCTTATATTCCAAGATAATAAAAAAAAACGCTACGCTAAAATTCATGAATATGAAGAATAGATTAATTTATATTTAATCGAGAGAGATTAAATTTGATATTTAATCTAAAACTTGCTTTGTAGAGCTTTGATTTTCATATTAAAATTGTAAATAATTATATTAGGGGTAGTATTATTATAATAATATAATAATCCAATTATTACTAATACGTAAGTATTAATTTACCCTTTAAGGGCGACACTGGCCTTGTTCTTCTGTACGAACTGAATTACAACAACTATGAATTCTGTATCCATATATATTTAATTTTCATGAAACTATTTAAAACCTCGTAAAAATCAAAGACGGTTTTTCATATCGGCGATAGTACATACATATATTGTTAGATATTTAAGAATCTATTTCGGTTCAATAGGTAAAATAAAAACGGCGACAAATATCGGTTCCATGTATGAGGGTTTATTTTTTATTATATTTTTTAATTTTATATTTTGTTGTTACAATGGCCATAGTGATTCAAATTGTGCAAACAAAATCAAGTGTGTGCCTATCTATCAATATTACGGTTCAAGTGATAGAGCCCATTGACAGATGGACAGACAGTGATTGTAGCTCAGAAATATATCAGAACACTTTTATTTTAAGGTACGGAACTTTACAAAAAACTTCTTTAGTCTACGCTGATGTTCTTCAAATCAATTATTTGCTATCTTGGACTACAAAATTATTTATTTTTATAATGTAACTCATAACATGCCTATATTGTAAGGCTCCCATAATGCCTGTTCACAAATAATAACACGCACTTGCTATTAATACTACGTCTATTAGGCTTAGATGTACCTTCATTTCATTCGTTTTGCTGCAAATTGGACGCAGGACGGTGGTGTGAATAGCCCATAATGTGCTATAATATTTATGCTTAATGGCGAAACGCCCACGATTTCGGGTCCTTGTAAGGGTGTGTGTATGACAGGCAGTACATAGAGTTCCAATATATTTCTTTGTAATACATGTGATATAAATTTACAAAAACAACTACTTATAACAATTGCTATTTATTTTAGTGAGTGTTGAAAAAGTCACGTACTTAACCACAGCAAAATAACTGTAAGTCAATTTAAGCCGGTAAAGGCGTATTCGGTCAGAGTGCGTGCGTCGCTACTAAATGCGTTAAGGCTAAGACAAGAACCGGTGTGAAATTAATACAGATATTTAATATGATTTTGTAAAGTTACGTCTTCTTCTATATATACTTTGTTATTGGCCCAAATAGTTTAACAAGAATCCGGCCGTACCTTGCAACGTATGGCCGAAAATATACACGGTGATCATTATGGGGAAACGGAACGGAAAAAGGGGCATTGATGACGGGCGAAAACCCTTCATAACGAGGATCATTTAGACTATGCCCCTATTCGAAGTTATTTGAAACTTTTTATCTGATTCGGTTACGGTTTTCGTCAGATTTCAAAGTTATATATGTATATTGCAGATATTCGATAGTTCTGGTTATGGCTACGGAGCTCCATAACATATTTCATATTTGTGTTATTTATTATCTTTAACTAAATTTTTAAAGATCAAAAAGTAATAAAAAATAATAATAGATTTGTGATGTATCAAAACTATTTTAATATTAGTATTAGATTGATTGACTGAACGATATAATGAGTATTATACGAATGCTTTAATAACCTCATGTTTTAGGCATTATGTAAATATAAGTAGCTATCCGTTGCCTGTACGAGTACTCGTATGTCTGTTTGTACTGCCACCTTTTTCTGAACTACGGAACAGGAACAAAAATATGTCAGAGATAATCAATTTACCTCTTTTTTAATTGGGATGTGAACGCCGCACAACAACAGTTCACAATGTATCAGTCAGTATTGTTTTTGATTGTCTTTCAAATGGCAATCCATCGGAATCTGCGGCATATATATCCTAATATTATAAAGCAGAAGAGTTTGTTGGTTTGAACGGGCTAATCTCAGGAAGTACTGGTTCGAATTTAAAAATTCTTTTCGTCTTGAATAGTCAATTTATTCAGGGAGGCTATATAACATCACGCTATGTTTGTTTGTTTTTTTCTTCTTAATTAGTAGTGGGTGAAACCGCGTAGCATACCTAGTATGCAATATATGTTCAAATTAGGTATATAAAATCGTACAATGTAGCGCCGAACCGCTAGTATAATACGAGACACGTGAGTGCGAGAATCGTATTACAAAAACATTAAGACTGAATGGCTGAAAGTTTAACGCCATTAAATTGTTTCTATAGTAATTTCAACGACTTAAGTAGGTACGCATTCGCCTTTAAACTGCCAGAACCCTTGATAGAACCTTAATATATCTTAAATGCTCGTAGCGGAGCGCTTGTATCCTTTATTAAACACAGAACATATTTCTTCGTCACAAGAGGCTGCTAATAGAGGCGAAATTTTAAGCTGTGAAATATTCTTTCGAAATAATGTTTGCCACGAGTCATAAGTATACAACATTAAATGAATGTTGTACCTGTACACGTTGTTATGTTTTCCAAATATACATATACATAAAGGCACGGAGCCTTTATCAGTGTGTTTATCATTACTTGTCTGCGACTCTATATTACGGTGTAATGTAGGTAGGCGTAGGTTAATCGGGCGAAAGAATAAAAGTAATCCGTACTTAATTAATAATGTTCTATTATATAACTCACAACAGTTTTACAAATGCACTCGCGCGACACACCAGTTCATTTTTGCCAAAACCACTTTTCTTTTCGCGCGCTCCGTGCACTAGCGCCCGGAGTTGCGTCAGAACGGGCAACGCCGTCATCATCGCGTTCTATCCGCTCTATGGTTTTTTTAAGCGCCGTCATAGTTTAATATAAATTTTTCAATGTATAACATAGCACATACTTATGCTTATAACTTAACTTATCGACATAAATCTAGTAAACCTATCTTTTCTTAAGTATTATCTGGTGTAACTAACTGATGAGATAAATTGTTAAAAAATACACATACTAAAATTTACTTTAACTCTTAATACGTGCACATAAAATTGTCCTCGACAAACGTCTTCAAATTACACACATTACAGAGTCTCCTTGTTTTATCCTGACATGTGATGGATTTACAAAACCCTTTATCTGTTTGTTTCACCATTCATCTACTTATTCGTATGGTACATTTAGGTGTATGCTTTCAGGACAGTTCAATTCCAAACAGGTATTTTCTTACTAATACGCGCTTATGTATCGGTTGGAGATATTTACGAAGGGTTCTTTTGATGATTCGTTGCGGACGTTGAGGTCCTTAAAGGGCTGTTGTTAATAATAATGTGGTAACGGTAATCCTCAGGACTCGGTAATGAAATTTAACAAAACGTGAACTCCATTCCAAAAAGGTTGTACGGCCATTAGAGTTTGAGAATGAATTCAAATGGAAAATAAATATATTACCCCGTCGACAAAATTGCTCATTCAAAATTGAATTGTAAAGAGTTACAAAATCAATTGTAATATATGTCGCAGATTCCGATAGATAGCTATCTAAATGGTCGCCATTGTCGTCCGACAGGTTGATATTTCTTATATTTTAAACCATTGTAAGGGTGTCTCCACAAAATAATCATCTATCATCATTAGAAAATTAAAACAAAAAACCCGACTGCTTACAACGAAATTTTTGTTCATAATAATATAAATTCAATTAACGTTTTTGTCATAATAGTCAAGTAAAAGTATTATGATAGGTGTATATACTTTTAGATTGGTCTATTAACTATCATTTGATACCCATATTTTCGTTATAGTAACAAAGTCGTTCCTCCTCCCCCCTTTTTTCCTCCTTTTCCAGGCGCCGTTTAAAAAAATGATATAGCCTATGTCACTATCCTAACTGAGACGATTCTAATGATATGTTATACGTCAAAATCCGTCAAGCCGTTTGGGCTGTAGCGCATACCAATGAAATAGCATACATATAAACGAACAAATTAACATACATACATACACATAAAAAACATTACCCTCCTTCTGACACAGTCGTGTAAAAATAATACTGACTGTTACATTGACATTGACAACAACGTGTGGCGTTGACATTCTAAGAAAATAAATGACATCGTATACCGGGGCAAATTGATTATCTCTGATCTCTGACATATAAATTTTATAAAAAAAAAATACTATTGCCAGCAAATTTATAGCGAGGTTTGCAATACGTGGAATAATATATGATTGTATGGTCTATCTACCCTACATAAGTGCGAAACAATTATCGAAGAGGTGGGTTAATAGTTGTTACTAGGGACCCGTCTATCCTAAAGTTTTAAACCGATTTGAAAGCCTCGTACGATGTTACCTAAAACAACAACTAGAATTGATTACTAGAATTGAGGACGTCTATTGGTAAATCTAGCAGTGAAGTTTCACCTAATATATAAATCGTTTGAATGTATGTAAGATAATAAACGTATTATGCTGAAAACAAGGAGGGGTTTTATGTAAATCACAAATAATG
>DWLI01002032.1:0-13995 GCA_018249915.1 Cecropterus dorantes dorantes | reverse complement strand
ACATAGGTTTAAAAGAAGAAATACATAAATGTGCCTTGAACACCCCCTAGATAATATCCCTATGAATTAGTTAAAAAATCAAATAGTGAAAAACACACACACACACACACTTAAAACCAGAACACAACAGCGCATAACACTACTGCTATTAGGCAGAAATAGGTGTGGTGGTGGTGCTTCTGGAGTTGTACCACAAAGAGTTCTACCACCTTCCATGTGAGTTCTATGCATTGCTACACCTGAACACTTTATTGGCTTAATATCAGGTACGAATATTAGGTATAAATACCCGTAAAATGTTTATAACTTTTAAAATTAAAATTGTAAATACACATGTGACTTCAATTCTTTAATTTGTGTTCTGTAAAATATTATTTCTTACACGAATAATATTTCAGTTCAAAATTTTGCTAAATCCTTATCATTCCTAGCCAAATCAAAATCATGTCAAATTATTTTTAATTGGTCGAGTTACGTACCTACAAAGCTTACAGAAGCCAGTATCTTCCCAAGTTTGCGGAAGCAAATTTGACGTTCAAAAATAATTGCTTATGAATTGCTTACGAATTTTTGAATAAATTATATTGTACGGCTATGGAGCCGTCGGCGTCTATCGGCTATCCCGACTCCCACGTTTATGGATTTTCTTTAAATTTTAACAAAACCAAACAAAATTATCGAATAAATTCAGTTCTGGAAAGATTTCTCTGATTTATAACAAACATGCGAATATTCATATTTATACTTGTACATTTAAGCAAACAAACCTGAAAAAAAGTGTTTTTATTTTTTGTTATTTAGTGACAATATGTAAAAAGCGGAATGAAAAAGTATGAGCACACAAAATATTGAAAATGACAGCGATACACTTATTTTTTTATGGACTCTCTAGATATGAGTGGCATCCCTGATGCTCAAAATCATTCAACAAGAACACTAACACCTGTTCTAAACTTGTGAACTAAAAATAAAACACCACCTCAATTTTATTTTAACCAATCCAAATGGAATACAACAATATTATGGTGAGATAAATAGCAAGGCACACACATAAAACACTTACGGATGATGCTGTTATAATGTCAGTACATAACATTTGCCATTGTCTGTTAAAAACGACAAAATACATATACGAACGACTAAATTTGCGTCGAAAATCGTCACAAGTCTTCTCACCTGCGAATCAAACCCCCACGATTACACTACGGATAATGAATTACATACTTATTTATCATCATCATCATTACAATGTACCATTATTTGACACGGATATTACGTTAGAATATAGGGATTCAGGATGTACCGCCAATGGTTGCATCATTATAGTATACTGCTTAGCGTGTAAAATATTAATGTCTTTTGAATTTTATCCTTTCACAAAAATATCGCATATCGCACTTGGTTATGGGCTAAAAGTCTCTCAGAGTTGACCCGTGTCCAGCAGTGGGACAATAATCAGTTCATGAATTATTTTCGCTAAAATACGATGTTTCCTCCACTTGCTCGAGGTCTTAGTAAGAATTAAAAGAAAACCTTTTTCGTACAAACAGAAAACAACGACGAGGTCAAGACATAGCTTTATTTAATTACGTTGAAGGAAATTGTCAATTTAAGGCTATCAGGTCGGGAACAGTATAAATCGAAAATATAAAGTCAGCATAATATTCATTTTATTATGGCAACAACGGGGCCCGACACTCCGAGATCAACAATCTTACAGTGTGAGGGACACTTATATAGCCCAAACATTGAAATAAGTCTGGAGGTATATCTGTCACTTATGTACAGTGTGGTAAAAATAGTTTAAGAACACTAAATAAAATTCTCGCCTATTTCGCGATAGAACCACCGGTTCATTCGCCGGCGAGAAGTCGTGGATAAGAGGTAGTTTGTCTGTCACACCTCATCGAAGTCATTAGTGCACGGTAGTTTAAGTTCAAGGACTACGTCCCGAGAGCTCTGTTGTTCTAAGGTAAGGTCATATTACTAGTATTTATAAACACAACCTACTTGTATGCGTATGTCAATAAAAATAATGAAAGACGCAGAATTTGCCTTATCTTTAGTGCCTTGTTTATTATTAAGTTTCAATTAATATGATGACATGCGAAGATACATAAAACTAAATTATTAATGTCAGTTATTCAGTACCGTTCGTTCTCAGTTAAAATACATTGTAGCGTAGTGTACTTTATGAAAGTACGTGATCTTTTAACTTCCCTTATGCATAATAGAATTGAATGTGCAAAGAAATAATGTGAATAATATAGAATGATGACATCCAGTGCATCTTCTTATATGTTGAATCAATAATGATTTGGATCGCTGAAACATTGCAGGTGAGGCCGTAAGCTCGCGCGGTGCGTGGGCGCCGCCTACCGTCTTCAGTTAGAGGCCGGCCACGACGCCGCTCGCACGAACCTGACGCCGCACAAGGTATATACAAACACTAAGCAATCGCTTCACGTAACATTAGCACTAATAAACGCTTTCGACGTATTCGTATTTTTATTTGCTTGTCACCTGGCGACCTCGACATCCATGACTAATTTCACCACCGAAGTATTCCGTTACAAAAATAGTTCGCCATGACTTCACGTTACACAAATAGCGCGTCTCACTTTCGCGGCAGAATGCGCTACGTCAGCGGCTGGAATCATGCATGTAGACCCATCACTACTTACTAATTATCTAACGATTATATGGGACATGTAGAAATTGATCACGCTGCATAGGTGTCATGCAAGTTGTTTACGTACGCGCTTTAAATATAGGATATGTCTGTTTACGTATATCGTCTGGATTGTTCGACAAGAATATTTCCGACCTTGATGACGGTATTGTTAACCTTGTATCTTAACAAACAGCTGTATTGGCCTTAACGTTATTCCAGGCATTACTTTTATTTATAACATCATTATTTTTAAACAAATGTGACGTAAATGTCGACCACTTACATTTTATTTACTGAAAGTTAATAGTAAATAAGAGTAATTTTAAAACAACAGACACTATACTTACTTTTTTCATTTTGGTTAAATTTACAGATGAATAACTGTCTTGGAAACTAATTGATAGGTGTGTAAAGCTAATTATCATATTTCTAAACGTTAGTTACGAGATGACTTGACAAGTTATATCGTGTGAAATGTTTCGCAATAATTGCATAATTCTGCAAAACAAAACGTCCAGGAGACACGTAGATCATCTCTCGTCGTCTTCTTTAAATACCGCATCTTTCGGACAGTTACACGTACTTTTTTTAGGCACTCCCACGCGGTTCTCCTACCCGTGGAAATATTGTCTGCAATGCATAAATAACATAGCGCGATCAAAGAAACAGATAACAAATATTTTAAAGAAAAAAATAGCATACGTTTCACAAGTATGTGTCACTGTTATGTGCTTGAGTTTTACAGAAATAAATGCTTTAAATGACATTAAAAAAATCTATTGTAAATATTTAAAAATATCAGAAATAAAAACTGATAAATAAATAGATATTAATTTTTTCAAAATATGTTTCACACATTACTGTTTTGTAAAATATTTATTCCTATGCATTCGTCATGTTCGTCGGGTCAGTTAATTTAGCAGTATTTTTGTTTATTGTGCATCGCACCGGGGGATATGTCTTCCGCGACTATTTCGCGATAACTCCTCCAGACATACACAAATAAACCCGCCGCCAAATTGTTCGCACTGCGGACACACCGTTTGTTTATTTCACCGAAGCTACGATTAACAGGATATATTTATGTTTAAATACACCATTGAATAAAACGTACTTATACTTTAAAATTTGTAAATAATTTTAAAGCTCTTTGTAATAAAGACGACTCGTGAGCGTCAAGTCACGTTGAAGTGAATCGCTCCGTTCTAATATTGAAAACTTATTTTCACAAAGCTACCTGTCTCTCGCACATTATTCGGAAAAAAATATTATAGCCGTCGTCGTTGGTGCCAGGGCTAATAAAAACGCAATAAGACGCCGCCTCGCCTCTAACCCGGGGCACGAATCTTACGAGAGGGTAATAAAATTACCTCATGAGGAAGATAAAAATTGACAATCCAATTTTTCGGGCATCTAAAAGTAAACAGTGTTATTTCCCTAATTAATGTGAAAACATTATTATACGCATCTAAATAATAAATTAACATTGTTAATCCATAGCTAAGCTATCTGATCTGAACATCACTTCAAAAATAAGATAGAAATACTAAATCTTAAAGTTAGCAAGTCATAAATTTTACAACGCTATTAAAGAGTAACCGTTTTGCATATAGAACGTTCAAGATGTATCACATCAAGACGTTTTATTTTATCTCTATTATATTATCGTCGTCGCATAAACCGAATTACAGATTGAGACGAACATGACCGAGGATTTAGAAAGAAAACACATTTATCAAGAATGATATATAGTCTACTATACACGGAGATTAACTTTTTACATACAAAGGCAGTTATGAACTTTTTGCACAAGTCGACTTTTAAAGCAAAGCATCCATCAAATAATGGAACTTTTAAAGAAAACTTACACATACATTATCTTTACCAGCTTCATTAATTCAATCATCTGTCAATCAGCCTTTCGAGGTCCACTGCTATGCATTGGCCTCTCTTAATAGAAGTTTTTAGCAATAGTCGCCTGACATGCGATGATTGTAGTGGCTTTTGGTGTTACTTAGGAAAATGCTGCTACCCACAGCCTGGGTATTATATCTATCTCGGCTGTTACGATATTCACGGAGATAGAGTAATTAGTTCTATTCAAAACCGACAGTACACAAACGCGTTTCTTCATATCACTTTACCTTTACTCACATAGTTGTAAATTTTATGTAAATATGGCATCATTTTTGAGCTCCTTACTTAATTTTAATCAACTACTTGTGGGTAGAAAAATACTTAATGAATTCGATTAAATTATTGTTTTTTATTTGGTTCCAGCGCTGAACGAACGACTCCAAGATGGCCACTGGCCCGAAGATAGTACACAAGCAGTTCAACTCACCCATTGGGTTGTACTCTCAACAAAATATCCAAGAAACGCTCAACAAGCATCTACAGAACCTCGACAATGGCACAGTAGGGTAAGTAATATGTATATTGCTTAATAGCATACAACACGCACGTGTAATTGTGCCCTGTGATGTCGTGTCGTCTATCCGTGGAGTCATCTTAGTGACAAAATTCAGCAGCCGGCAGCAGCGTCTTATCGTCGAATGTCAACATTCACTGCTCACAAGCACGCCAGACGCGGTAATTATGGGGCAAACCCCATAAGGGAAGGTCTATTACCAGCATCGCATCTTAAACAGCTGATGGATGGTAGTTTTAAAACAACAATTACATTACCATTATCCGAACTATTGTACTGAGGAAAGCATAGAATTACAAAATGTTATCAGTCATAGTTAAAATATATTATTTTAATATTCTGATCGATTACGGGTCAGGTGGTAAAAAAAAGATATAGTGGTATTTTTGAACGACAAATGGATTTGTTTATGAATTTAAATTAAACTACTTACATATTATATAATAATACAACATCTGTTTAATGTAATCTGGATGTTTTTGTAAAACACAGAGTAAATACCCAAATATAATATAGGTTAAATTAATGGTTTAATATTATGATTATAATAGATATATGTATGTTATATTATCATAGGTTTATTATGTGATAAGTTCATTTACATCTTATATTGCAGTTACATTGAAAGTCTAATAACATGACATGAATTCTCGTTATAACGAGAGAACTTAAGTAAACTGAAATTAATGCTATTTTGCTCATGACTTTGCTTTTGGATCTTACATTAGCTCTAAACTCTACAAAATTATTAAGCGGTAGGCACTTATCACTTGTTATCCCTATTACTTCAATGAAATCTATTGTAAACTCGGCAAACCACTCAATTAAAAAAATTATTAAGAAAAAAAAATAACTTGTAAAAACACGAATCAGCATGTTTTATATTTCTTTTTATATACAGCTACAATCCTGTACCAGTGCTATAATAGTATAATAATCGTTTTTAATTCACGAATATATTTACATACTTTCATAGTATTTCAATAGGGAATACTTGCTCTAAAATTGTAATTCTTATGGTTGTCGGGTCACTTTCATATGTGGAGACTTACTCCCCAGGACTAACAACGCATCTGCTATTGACCTTATATAGAACTCCTGTTGTATATGAAATCTCTTACAGATATCCATGGGCCGTAATTACCACTTTACTATCAGGTGGACTGCACTCTCCTATGCTTCTTAAATCTTCTTTTAAAAATATGATGATTGTAGGAATTATATTGTTATAATTATTATTTGTATACATTGTTTGAAATTGTAATGAGTGTACATAAATTGACATAAAAAAATCTTTTACATAAAATAAATACCAAAGTAATTTTTGGAAAACGCCTTGACCTTGGCTCCACAAAGCCGCTGCTCAGTATAGATACGTGATAAAGACGGGAATAGAATAAAAAAGAAAAACAAAACTTGAGTGCGTCGCGTTTAAACATTCGCTTAGAGGACAAAATATTTTTGTTACTCGCATTTCGTAAAAGGCGCTATATGTATTTTTTGGAAAATATGACATAAAACAATGCGTTAAGTGCGCTTTTGTTTCTTATGTTAACTTGGATTAGTTCTTCAACGCATTTAAAGCGAAGCTCAATATTTCATGATCCATATAACGTTCTCGGGAATAGGATACGATAAAGTCGTGTGTTTGTCACACTCATAGCATAAGTCGTTACAGCTTAGTCCTCTGGGTAATCATGATAATTACCTTGATATTAGAAATGGCTAGTATGTTGATTATTACATTTGCGCTATATAATATATTGGCTGTGCCCCGCAGTTTCACCCGCTGCTATATAAGAAAAAAAAAACAAACAATTATAGCGTGATGTTATATACCCTATAGCTTTCCTCGATAAATTTACTATTCAACGCAAAAATATTTTTTCAAGTCGAACCAGTAGTTTCTGAGACTAGCCCGTTCAACCAAACTCTAGGTACTGCTTTATAATATTATAGTATAGATGTAATATTTCTTAGATGTAATATAAAAAAATGTATCTATACCTACATGTATTTGAGATATGTACGTACTTACACCAGACATTTGAACTACCTTAAAGGTAAAAGTTCGTTATAAAGGTGTTAGAATCCCTTATGGGTCGTCTCCAGCTGCTCCACCGCTACGCCCTTTTCTGACTAATGCCAGAAAGCAGTGTTAAACACTTCTTTCATTGATTTTGAAGAGTATGGTAAAGGGTCTCCTGTACCACACTCTTCATAAGATAAGTAGTCATTCGATAAGTATGTCTATACTTATCCTAGGCTTTCCAGATTAGCCCATAGTACCAAAGCCTCTGTAAACGACCTCAGTAAGACTCTAATCTCATTGAGTTGATCAGAGGTCTACACTTAATATAAAAAGGTAGAATTTTGTAAAGTAGCCTATTTGGAGATAATTACTGCTGTCCTTGCCTAGAAGTATCGAATTACGTAAAGGGTGGATAGGTTGCTTGGTTGCTATTGTTTTATCACAAAAGATACAGAAAAAATCAAGGCAAAGAGACATTTAGGGAGATTCACGCATCAGCTTTTGTAATTGTGACTAATTACTCTTGGCATGATGATAAGTATAACAATTCGACCGACAAACGCATTTTAAACGTTCCTAATGACTCAATTGACTTGGTTGACGCACTTGGCACTTTATAATATGCGTATTAATAGCATAAAACTACAATATTACAGGATAATATGCAAATTAGGAGCCAGGGTGGATAAAAGGGGTGTGTTAATCAATTTTAACGGAATACGCAAATATTAAATAGGTACATAATTATATGACTTCGATGCCCTTAGCAGGAGATTATTAAGTTTCCTTAAAGCAATTGTTGTTTACATCCTCGGCCATCATTGCAAGACATGATATGTGCAAGAAGCTACATGGTGTTGGTTCTATATTCCTTCGAAACCTTATTAGGATTTACTGTTTATAATTTGTAAATTAAAATGACTTTCGAACTATCAAAAATATATAGGCCTTGATAGTCTTCTTTCTTTACGCGGAGTAATCCTCATGGATCCCCTTTCGCCCGGGGGAGCGTAGGGGTATGTCGGACTATTACCGACTAAAACTCCGCGGCGTCTTCTGGACGTTAGGTGCCGGGTCACGAGAAGGCGTTAGCATCACATTCGCAAAGGCCTTGATAGTCTAAGAATATATGGATGTCGTATAAGGTAATGCAATATGAGCTGGAATAACTTCACTTAGGTTCTTTCTTGTCAATCTTATTAGTCAGTAGCTAAATAGCATTAAAATATATCTTAAGCTAAGTATTTGTTTGAGTAGGTGGAAGCAATGCAATGTTAATCAATCAAGTTGCCAATGGCGCCTGAGACCGCGGACGAATACAATATATTGATTCATTGACATCGCTTGTTAATGCGTAGCAACAACCAATTTATTTTTAGGTTCAATTAAACATCGGTCATCGTCTCGTAGTTAGAAATTAGTTCTCTATCAATCTGTGTGGCGTGGCCAAAACAAAGACTGTTGCCAATACTGCCAATCGACCATCGGCACAACAATGACTCATTTTAGAACACGTGGTGCTGTGATATGTGTTTGAGTGACGTGCTATGACGTGTCGGTGGTTTTACTAATCCTGATTACCTGTCTGTCAAAAATGATAAGGTTCAATTCTAGGTCATATGTTGATATGAATTCTGAGATATTTATAATGAAGAAATGAAAATTATATACATACCCTCTTACTTATATTATTTATTATAAGTTACATCTGACGACGAATGACATGCTGACGATAGTAAGACCTCAACTAAACGAGATGAGAATTCTCGTGTTTTATCTTTTGGATTTATTTCGACAATTTGTTTAAGTATATTTAAATAATATTGCTGAGAACTAATTCAATTTTTATTGTTTTTTTTAAGATACATGTATTATTGTTGTGTCATAATCTATAAATTAATATTACCACTCACATTGCAACATTTTTACTACCACTCCTATAAGGCAATATTATAACGTGATCTTATAAGAAACGCTATTATACCTGTATGTTTAAAATAAGCCTTCACCTTTAGCTTCAAAAGCATTGCATTCGAAATGCATCCATTATATATTATTCTGAAAAGCGAAATAATTGCGAAAGCCCGTAAAAATAATGGAAGAGATTTCCTCTTTTGTAGCTGAAACACATTAAAAAACGTCAGAGTCAGTAAATTTATTCCTTTGCTTGAGATAAAACTCCCTGGGCAATTCTGAGTAAATAAAGAGATTTTTATGGTAACGTTAATGTTTTAACGTTAACGTACTGCATTGAAGGTATGTAGTACTCTTCGTGGTTAGATTTCGAAAACAACATCTCACTACCATTTTTTGTTTTTTAATGACATAGCAATGTCAAGTAATGTTGTGTTTAGATTTAAAGAAAGATAAGTTTACACGATTAATTCCAACTTAGAACTAATTTTTAGTTCATGACATGCGTGGTAGTGACTACCTACTTTCATGAAATAGGTTGGTACTTTAAAAGAATCAGATTAATATTCATGGACACACAAAATTGTACATAAACTCTGAGATACTGTACAGAAATCTAAATTTGTCACTCTTGTGAGTGACAAGTATGTCTAGTCAGGAAATGACTATAAACTCGGAGTTTCAAACACGTATGTAGACACCCCTTAAACCCGCAAGGATAATCCATACCTACATATATTTATACACTTACATTGAAAAATTGGACTGTCATTATAATTTAATATCACATGATATAAAATTATAATTTGAGTCTAATTTTTAATTGTCATAAAATGCAAAAGATATATTTATTTTATTAACAAAGACCTTAACACTTATTATAATAGCTCAAGAAAGTTTGATATGTTTGTGAAAAACATAAAATACGCGGAAAAGCCATGAACGTAAATATTTATTACATATTTTATTTTAAAGAAACATCTGCTGAAATATGACATAAAATTTTAAAACACGAAAATGGAGATAGCTACTCGTATAAAAGAATATATTACTTTAAAATATACATATATAGGCTGCTTCTGGCGGTCAGTCAGAATTAAATCCGTATGAAGATATATTCACGAAGATCTTATAAATAGCCAGAGGCGGTTATAAACGTTTGAAAAATGTTTAGTATTCAGGCGGCATCAGCGGGGCCAAAATAAACGCAATATTGCGACAATACAAAACAACCAGCGAGATTGTAATAGGACGGATCATTTCGTATACTGATATTGTTACTTATGTAAATTGTGGAATGTTTTTACAATTCGTTTTTGTAACTCCATTTATTGCAATACAAGTCACGTTCGCAACTTTTAATTTTCATTGCTGCATTGTATTTTATTTTCAAAATATGCAAAAAGTTAAACCAAATTATTGAGCAATTCGAAATATCGAAACAATTTTTTTTATACTTATAGAAGACTAGCTGTGCCTCACAGATTGTTTTTATGTAGCTGCTACATAAAAAACATACATACCTTCATGTTATAAGTATAGCCTACAGCGTTCATCAATAAATTGACTATTTAGCACGAAAATATTTTTTCAATTCGAACAAGTGGTTTTCGAGATCAGCGCGTTCAACCAAACAAAGACTCTTCTGCTTCATAATATTATAGTATAGATAAAAATTATCCTATCGTTACTTTCTAGTTCAAGAAACTTTTGCTACAATTCTAACTTTGTTGTATTATATCGTCATCATGACAATTTTTCACTCAAATTTTCCAGAAATCGATAAAGCAGATCTAGTTTTTTCAAATTACATATTAACTATGTAATACCAGTTAGACTTATCAAGCTCTCGTCCCTTTAATTTCGTGGGGATGCTTTGCTTAACGAAAGCAAAATAAAATTAGAATTCTCATTAATTCCTTAAAGTTTACACGCTATTGTTCATGTAAAACAACCATTGTGGTACATTCCAATTACACAAAGCTAACCACGGTCTAAACTCTGCAACCGTGCGGACTCATAAAAGAAAATAAAAACAAAGTTTTTATCTCTGCGAATTCTAGAGCTCACACGCTATTCCATGTTGTTCTACTATAACAATGTCTGAGCTGAGATAAATGTGGTTGGTTCAAATTTGAATGCCGTTGACCGCTCAATCATGGAGAGGTATCAGGCCACTGACATTTTCCTGGATGTAATTTAGCACTGAGCAGTGAGCCTGCATCGTTTGCATTCCACAATAAGCATCAAAGTAGTACAGAAATAAATTCACAGCGATATTCAACTGTATCTGCGCTATCTTAGCGCGTGAAATTGTAAGAACTAATACAAATGTGTATTTGTGTGATTTTCTATGGAAAATGTATAAATTGAGGTATTCCTGTTATCTTTATTTTCTTACATTAAGTAAGATTTACTCTTTAACTAAATCCGCCTTGTACAGTCGTATAAAGTTAATATTTATACTTATTTATCACATAGCAATTTGACGATAAAAGTCCTCGATATCTGTTTGTTTAAAATATTGTTCGATAGCTTTTATAATGATACCCTTTTTTTAATATAATTATCATAAAATAATAAATCTCATCTAAAGAACATATATCTCGTATTATATAAATAAGAGATATATGTTAAATTCAAATACAGTAATAAATAAACGATAAATTGTTATCCTTATATCACTAAGTAATTAAACTGCAATTATTATGCTACAGGTTCAAAATATTTTATCGGGTGCCTTTAAATTACTATAGTTGGTCTATTAATCAAAGCTATTCGTGCAAGTAATAGCTAACCGGCGTAGTGGAATGATTAGTCGGGAAATTCAAAGTTTATCATAAGCAAAAAGTACAACACAAGGTAACGAGGAAGAAGTGGGTCCGGCGTCAGATTAATAGCTGCGCGCGCGCAGTCGCGGCGCGGCCTGACAACGCATAGCATTGCGCTTGTGCTAAAATAACTTAATTTACAAAAATATATCGGCATTACTCTTAAATTTTCTAGATCGCATATTCTTAAATCATTATACCTGCATAAAGGTCACGTTGTGAAAACATAGATTTTTCCATTCAAATCCATGCGCCGTCACAAACTTATACAAATATTTTGCTTTTAATTTTCCAAAGAGTATTTACGCTCAATTTTTAATGTCGAATGTTTTGATAAATAAGACGTAACCTTACCTTTTGGCAAAATATCAAACGTTAATCTGTATCGAATAATTTAGTGAATCTCCAAGTCATTGTGTCAATTACAGTGAGGACTTCTTAAAATATAACGTGCTTACAACATGCCTACTCTCGTCGAATATGGGTGAGATGTTTGTTTTATAATTCATAAGTACATCTGCTTAAAAACAAGTTTAGGTCATGAATTATTAAATTAAAAAATTAATAAACAAATGATTAGATTTGATGTTTTTCTTTTTGCCGCTCTTAAATTTCTTGCAAGGCAATAGAATGTCGTCAACCACTATAGATAATCCCACTGTTGTTCACGGGTCTTCTCTCATATTGAGAGAGTTCCAGGCCATAATACACCGCGTTAAACAAATGCAAATTGGGAAACTTCACACACTTTGGAGAACTTTTTTTAAGAACTATGTAAAGCAGTGATAATTAATTTTTAAACAATACTCTACCTAGAATTGATGTTTAAAACAATTCTGTAAGTAGTTTATATATTTCAGAAGACAAAAAATTATATATTTATGATGACGAAATACAATTATGATCTCAGTTTAAATTTATAATTAATATTATTTTGTTTGTAATAATTTTTATTGTATTTTGAGACAATTTTGTTATTTATTCAAGTAAGTCTTCTAATTCAGTCCTTTTACTAGTTACCTAGGAATCTAAGCTATTGCGCTTCCAAAATAGTCATATATTAAAATATTTATAATTTATTACTATAAAATGCATCCAAAATATGTGAGTAGTCTATACATAGTTCTCAGTAAGGGTAACGTATAAAAGTTTTTTTCAAGCGGATTTCACATAATAATATTTAAAAGTATCTTCCTTTAGAAGTCTACTTTAAGATTATTTTGTTTCGTAACACCGATTCTACATTACCATAAAATGAGAACCTAACTAGAATTTCTCTGAATCTACATTTACTTTACGAGCGTCATTGAAACTAAACATGCTTTTTGTTTTCATGCAAACTCTATAATAATATTGAACATTTACTCAAACTTTCGACGCTCTTCTCAAGTCTTATAACTCTAGATCGTAACACAAACAAAACTGTCACAGTCAAGTTTTAATTGAGCCTCTCGGGGATCACAGCAATACTAACCTTAAGTTTTGTCCCGTAGAAGACGTATTTCGATAAAGTTCTTCGAGTTGTTGTATGTTTTTCACCATCATGCACGATTTATGACATTGACACTTGATAACATTGCCAATAAAGGCACATAAGGTGAACGTAAACTTGATTTCTATATATGGCTAGTCAAAGCGCAAAGCCAGAACGTGTTCTCATACGTGGTTTATATGAGAATTTTACGAATGGCAAGTGTAAAAAATGTAGACAAGAACTCAATTAATTTCAAATGGTGAACACTTTTTAGTTTATGGTATTATTGACAGCATTAGATAGTTTTAATGTTAACATAAATTTTGTGTTTATACCCTACCTTACCTATCTACGTTTAAATTACAGTACCTATAAACGAACTAAATAAAATGAGTTTGCAATGATAATATTTAAAAAAACGAGAGAGAGAATTACCGACCTCCCAATTAAATAATTATAGTTATTTGAAAGTAATATATGGATTAGAAGACAGACCAAATTATGGAGGCACTAAAAATTAAATTTATAAGTACTTTGTATAAAATTTGTAGTCCTGAAGTCATTTTTTCCAAAGTACAGTTCATACAGTAATATACTTTCAGACTGTAAAAACATATGAATTATGACATCGTAACAAAT